>JAODUD010000041.1:6683654-6701185 GCA_026784285.1 Stomatorhinus walkeri | reverse complement strand
TATATATATGAAACCTTATACACTTCACACAATGGGACAGTCCCTCAGCGATGACAAAGATTGCCTCTCTGTTGGGCAAGCAGAATCCACATACAGGAGTGGGTTTTTCCAGAATGCATACATATTTACAAACTTATAAACATCTAAAAAGTCACTATCTGTTTTTCAACTGTTTATCCAGTACAGTGTCACCGGAGGGGGGTGTCTGGAGCCTGTCCCAGGTACATGAAGCAGAAGGCAGAATAATTCTAGGTAGCACTTTTAAAATAAGCACTGCAAAACTGTGTTTGTCCTATTTTGCTGATGTGAACAGTGTTTACTGCTTTTATCCTTTTTCAGTCTGAAAAAAGTATTGTGGCTATTTTACTGATTCTGTGAAAAAATGTTCTAAATTGATATATAACCCTAGTAGAGGAACAGAAACTGAAACTAATTTCACAATTAAAAACAATACAAATTCCATCTAATTATTTTTCAATCGCTTATCTAGTGCATGGCAGTGGTGATTTTATTTCAGCACAGAAGCACTAGGGATGGGATTTCAATTCCAAATGCACAGCCCACATTCATCTATATGCTACGGGCAATATAGAGATACCACCACAATCTATCAGCAGGGGGAAACCTTCCCCATAGTGGAAGAGCATGTAATCTTCACACACAGGGCAGAATTTCAACTCCCACCCCTGGTGATGTGTGGAAATATTGTCACCCACTATACCACCATACTGGCCAGTAAAGACACTGGTTAGAGTCCATCCAGGCATCCATTTTCTGTACTCACCTGTCCTATTCAGGGTCACGGGGATTCTGGAACACAAGGTAGGAGCTATTTAGCGTATAAACTCTCTTATTATTGAATGACTGAGATATACTAATAAAAAACTATCCTTGAGGGT
Source organism: Stomatorhinus walkeri (assembly GCA_026784285.1). Taxonomy (NCBI): domain Eukaryota; kingdom Metazoa; phylum Chordata; class Actinopteri; order Osteoglossiformes; family Mormyridae; genus Stomatorhinus; species Stomatorhinus walkeri. The sequence continues at coordinate 6,700,286 of JAODUD010000041.1, read as the reverse complement.
GTCATGTATATTGGATTATAGATACTTTCGCAATGCATTAAAATAGTTAGGGAAGGCTAAAAAAATAAAGAATGAATACTTTTTTTTATTGGAAATTGATTCATATACTTTGAATGTATAAAAGAAAAATGAAACATAGCTCACAATATTATAAATGGTATATTTTTAAATTAATAAATGATCTCATATTGAAGTGTATATTTGCTAAACCTTGCTGAAAATGTTAAACACTTAAATATAAAGTTGAGGATTTTTTAATAAAAGCAGATTCATTTTCTATGAACTTGATAACAGGGAGTCATTCAGTATTTTAGTTGCTCTTAACCATCAATACTGTTGCTAAGCATCTTTTAGTTTTTTTCTAGACCAGCTGCTATGCATCAGTTTTCTGTACTAGGCAGAGTGCATTTATAATTAGGGTTGCACTATTCAGCTAAAGAGTTCAATAATTATGAGTCATCTAGTCATCTAGCCATAAACAGCAAGAGATATATTAACAATATGAGTGTCAGTTTTCTCATAGGAACACAAGTTCCATCTGGTTTCAGGACTCCATTTATGGTGAAACATTTAGCAATGAGCTAAAAATTAACATATTACTATAGTAATAAGATCACATATAATCCTGACAAATTATATGTATCCCACATAATATCAAAGGCTCCAGTATTTCTCAGTTCTTACCGAAATAGACAACCCAGGTAACAGTTTTTACTTAAGGTTCTCATTTATAATGCACTAAAAATTCATAATACATTATAATGGCCGGTATAAGAATTGAGGATGCATTATGAAGGTATCTATAGTGCGTCGTAGATGAGAGCATTATAAATCGTCCATAACGCATAATAACCATACATATAAAGTTAAAACTTTTTTTTATATAAATATTTATAACCATGTTTATAATGCTTAATAAATGCATTATGATGTGTTTGGAATGTGTTTATAGATTCTTAAAGACATGCCATTCATAGAAAATGTTACCTTAATATTCATATTTAATTAAAACATATTGTCATTTAATTTTCCAATGCAGTGGGCATGGGTGTTCCATGCCTTGTGTCTCAGTACCTCCTGAGACCAGCCTCGACTTGATGGATGGGTTTCTAATTACACTTCCAGCCAAGAGAGCTTTCTCACCTGGACTCTCAGATCCTCTGTATATCCTGTATTTTTTTTTCCCCCACTATTCCCTGGGTATGTTCACTCGTGACATGTGTCTGTGTTGGCAGAAAGTCAAAAACATCAAAACCAAGCAGTGCTCAGTGCTCAGTATGGGTAGACTCTGTTGGAGATACAACACTCAGGATTCCTGCCTGTATACTGCTTCCATACCTGGCTGAGTTTATTGGAAACCTCGTCTTCATGTTTTCGACTCTGGGTCTATCCACGACCTCCCTGTGCTCTTTAGCTTCCACCGTCTGTCTGCAGCCAGTTACACAAACTCGGCTATATCATTACTGCCTCCAGCTTAGCCCTCCAGTCCTGTTACCTGCTGCACTTCTTATGTAACCCTGATTCCTGAACCTTGCTTCCACTTCCACAAATCCTGCCTATTTCTCACCACTGCTGTGCTACCAGTATGTTATCCTCTGTCATCGAGTCCACCGTCAGTCGTTCTCCCGAGGGTTATTCTCCAGTCACATGGAGCTGTAGCAGTGACAATAGCTATGCTTCAGGCGTAACAGTATACCTCTATCACTGCAGTTAGAATAGCAGACATCTTGGGATTCTGAAGTAGCCTAGGGGGATGCCCAGTGCTCACTGTACTTTGGGGTGGTCTAAGGTAAAATGAAACCACTGTGCATATGGCATTAGTGTCACTACAGTGTTCCATCTCACTTGATTCTATGAAGGTCTTTATTTGCTTCATTTAGATATTGTGTCGGTGGAAAATTTCAACTCGGTATGTGAGTATCTAGTAATTTAGTTTGTTTGGGGGACACTCTACTTATGATTGATAAGCATCCTTCTTTATAGAGAGAATTCAGTAAATGGATTGGAATGATGCAACTGGTTCACTTTGTGAGGTTTCTACTGGTGGCAGATGTATGGATGCAAGGATGAAGAGTATCAGCTGAAACCTGGGAGGAGCCTGTAGAAAAGGTGAAGCTTGCATTTGCTGAATGTGGTCCAACCTTTTTGTTAGATTATTTATTTATTTATTTATTTATTTTAAATTACACCCAGAGTCTTTCTACTACTGTTATGGCCTATCCTCAATGCGTAAACTGTCAGGAGTAATACAGAGAATCATTTGTTATTCCATAAAGAAACAATAAAGAATCATTCAACTTTAATCGTCCAATTTTCATTCACGGTGGAGTCATTGAAACACTTTGTGAATCTGAAAAACTGTATTGATGAATCTGAGACAGCAGCAGTGCTAAACCTGTAGATAAATTGCAATTTGTGCATACCATTTCCCCTTCTACTTTGAAAGTTGTCTAACTAATGAATTTCTATTTACCTTTCTGTTTTACAAATAATTGCAAGAGAATAACACTGATGGGATTTTCAATAAAGTTTTTTCAAACTAATTTGTTACTACATAAATACTGAGGAAAAGGTACAAGAATATTGACTTATAGTACGAAGACTGTAAACTACATTTTGTCTTTTAATCCGGCTACAATTTAAGATTTTGAAAATGCTGAATGTTTTATTAAACAAATGTGCATCCTGCAAAAAGTTTGACACAATATTTTCCAAATAGCATTTTATAGCTTTATTGTATCAAACAAATGCAATAACAGTTGCAGCTACAAAGTCTGACAAATCTTCAACTGGTTTCTGCATTAATATTAAAGACTGTAATCAGAGAACAGCACGCATGAGAGAAATGGGAGAATTTACACAGTAAAACTGAAGACTGCTAATGGAGTATTTTCCCAAGATCACAAACAAAAAACAATATACCCACAGTTGGTTTATTGTTTCTGTTGGTGTTATGCAGGAAAACATTAATGTCCAGAACTTACTGAACAACCTCTTAAAATGTGTATGCCACAAAATTACATATATTCATATTTTCCTGGCCACAATTGCACAGGATGTATTTAATGTTGCACTAGTCCCTAACAGATGTTTAATGTCAGACAATTAAAACATTTTCTTTAGTGTTCCATGTTCACTTGCTACTCTTACACTGATTACAACTATGATCCATCTACTGTATACTTTATCAATCCAAGGAATAAAGAAAAATTGTCATGCAAAATTTGTGAAAACATGCAAACTCTGTATACACTGAGGTGGAGAAGGGAATTATCCCACGACCCAAGGGATGTGAGGCCATAGTGCCCCTCACAACCACCGTTTGATACCAGAACTAGTCAATTTCAGTGTGAAATAGTAGTTTCTAGCTATAAAAATGACATAATATTCAGGCCTTTCTCTGTATTTGCAATCATTATCTGTATAATTATATTGGCCATATACTTTGTGAAGCAATTCAGAACATATTGTTAGGAGGTATAGAAATGGATTTTATGAAGAATTTTGAGAAGGTCTTCGTGACGTTTTCAGCAATTTCATTGCAAGGTGCTTTTTAAGATATATTTAAAAAGAGATTTTACTGTAAGATTTTCTTTCAAATAATTTTCAAGTATTTTTTGAGATTGTTTTGTGGTTGATATGTACCTTATTATATTTTACATATTACTGTAATTACTTAGCCAGCTATGAAAGATATCATACACAATAATCCTATTGCCAAAACATATAAAGTTTTCTGCCACTTTACACTTCAGTGTTGTTACCTACTACTTACTCTTGTAAGCACACACATTATAATGTATATTTTCTTTATTTATGGGTTAATTTATATTGTAAAGAAATGAGGAGAATATTACTTTATTTGAGTAATACATGGAGGGTTTTTGAGGGGATAACAGTGAAAGTGAGTGACCTCAGTAGCTTGGTTGTAACCGGCAGAAGAACAGCGTTATTAAAAAATACCAGCAAAGTGGATAAGCAAGTCCTGTCTCTTCAATTCCCCTCCTGTGAACCAAGAATTCCTGTACTAGTAAAATGTTCACCCAGAATCAGCCTCTTCCGTACACTCATAGATCTGGCTCTGCAATTGTGTACTAGATTTGAAAAAAAAAAAAACATGCTGCACACATTCTGTAGATACTACATAAAGAGCCAGATATAATTATTTGATTTAGTTGTGTGTGTGTTTTCAAAATAGATACAATATAATTATATAAATAATACATTATGTTATGAGGCTGAAACAATTCACTGCATCTGCATGCCATAGAAAAGGATTTGGTAACACTTTAGTCTAAGCTCTGCTCCTTAACATCATTAAACTGTAACTAATCATTTGATAATATATTAGTCAATTAAAAGATTCATATACAATTACATTTACAAAAGTATTACAAATATATCCTACTCATGTCCCACAAAGCTTTTATTAACATTAATATTTGATAAAATATAAATATATAAAAAGATTCAGTTGCTTTCAAATTTACAAATGTATTACAGCAATATACGATTGTGTCACAAAGTATTTACTAAAGAGTTCGCAATAACTGTGCATTTCTGAGCATGTTTTAAAACCCATTGGTTTATATTTGCAAGTGATTTACAAGCTGTTTTATAAATATCAGGAGCAACACATGATTGCAACACATTTATAAATCTGTGGGTGATTCTTTCTATCCGTAATGACGTTACACTATCTAATAAGGCATTACCAAATGATTAGTAACAATTCATAGTTAAGGAGTAGACCTTAAAGTAAAGTGTTACCAGAGATTTTTTTACAATACATTTTTGGAGATATTTTGAGATACACATGACAGTAATATCAGTTTAAAAGAACAGATAATAATAACTAAAAGCCAGTGACCCACGCAAACATCTAGTCATCCATCTTCCACCTGATATTTCTGGTCAAGATCACGGTAGGGCTGAATTCTATTCCAGGCAGCAAGGGCACAAGGCTGGGTGTGTAAGTTCATTACTGGTCCGTCACAGGGCACACACATGCACACACACATACATACATGTCTTTGGGTGCCACGGGGACGACAAGGTACCCAGAGGAAACCAAAGTGACCTTTCTGTATAAAACCATATTCAGTCATATTCCATTAGTGTTCATAAACAGAAAATATGCATGAACTGAATGGTAAATGGATTGCATTTATATAGCGCTTTACTACTCCTACAAGCGCTCAAAGCACTTTACAATTCATGCCTCACATTCACACACTGGTGGCATTGGCTGCATGCAGGGTGTCAACCTGCGCACCAGGAGCATATTTGGGGTTCAGTGTCTTGCTCAAGAACACTTTGATGGGGTCAGGAGGAACCAGAGCTTAAACCTGCAACCCTCTGGTTCTTAAACGATAGCACTACCTCCTGCACCACCATCTTCCCCAAACAGGACCCTGCATTGCTACAGGAGATGTGTACTATTTTGGCACATGGACCGTTACACATCCTGTCATCTTTACAGATTAACCCACAGCAGATAAGCAGAGATGTCCCCTGAATCACTTTCTTACTGTTTTCTACTGGATGGTGCAGTGGAGTGTCCAATGCTGAATGTCTGATACTGTCATGTGTTGATGAATATTTTATATACATATTTATATTTATACTGTCCATGTAACAAAAACATGGTGATATCTATATATTTTTGTCTTAAACAATCATTACATGTCAGGTGAATGATATGTAAGTCATGCTTTATAATTTCACTTGCCATTTATTTTCTATTTCCTGAGGCATGTCTGGACCTCAATAATACCACCACATTTGCTAAATTGTTTAAGCAATGAGACTGAAGTCATTGAAACAAGTAGCAGAATTTTGACTTTGATATCAGTCCATCTATGAACACTTAATTCAGCTTCTTATGCACTCTGGGAAATTTTTCTGCAGACAGAAAAATTAAACTTAAATGACTCTTATGCCATGCCATATACTAATCATGAATACATTATTGTACCGGTGCACACTTGTGTGCGTTGAGTGACACACTTACTGCATGAGACCTGAGAAAGTTTTAGTGTCTTGAAATCATCCTGTTAAAGTTTATTCTGCAGTTCAAACCTATTGCATTTCACACTTAATTCACTTGGGTTCACAGGATATTTGACAAGAACACTGAAGCTGCAGAAAATTAATCTAAGATTAGCATGTATACCTCAAAAGCATTTAGTCTGTCAGATCACATGGGGAAGAATGGATGCAGATGCTTAGTAAGAACAGGTTCATGTGCAATGTTTTTCTGAAGTGCCAAGTGCATACCTGGAGACTGACTAACAGCTGTCTCACATCCCAATTCTTCCTTTCCAATATGGGGATTATTGCAAGAATTTGGGGATTGAATTTTACTTCCAGATTCCATTCAGAGTTTGCATTACTTGCTCCAAACACCATGTTTTTGGCATCGGTGCCTCAGTATTCCACAATGCCACACACAACCTGTTCCTCAGATTTTTAGGCTTAAACACTACAGCAATGGAAGCTCCAATTCCAATAAGTATATATTTTCCAGTACAGACATGGGCAGATCCTGGCAAGGCCAAAATGGGCCATTGCCGGCAGTATCTGACATATTTCTGTGGCAGTCCCACGGCGCCCCTGCAGCAATGCCACCCAGTGCCAGCTTAGCCAGCCAATTTCACTTGGAGCTCACCGTCCAAGACAAAGTGAAATTGGCTTGCTCGTGCCCTTAGAAGTACTTGCGCCCTCTGCAGTGCCGGCAGGGAACTGCTATGTGATCTAGGGGGGCACCTTCTGAGGGGGCATTGGCTTTAGCGGAGCCGACATTTAATATTATGTGGCATATTGAACAATTGAAGACTATCTTTAAAATGTCATTTTCATTTAAATATGTTGACATTTGTAACAGGCTGAACTGTTTCTTTTTAACACTACACAAATTCTATTATACATAATGACAATTTTTTTATATTTATAGACAATGTTTAAAAATGAATGACATGCTAACCTTTTTGAGATGATTGTTAATTTTGAATGACTGTTAAAATTGTTCATTTTTATTGTTAATATCAACTTATACTAAATTCATATAAGAACCAAACAGCATACAGTAGCCATCCCAATACCCCATAATGCATAACTTCCCATGCTATATGCATTCAGACCCCTTCATGTTTTTCAAACTTTATGCTGCAGCCATGCTAAAATCGTCTAAGTTCATTTTATTTTCCCTACACCAATCTACACTCAATATTCCACAATAACAAGGCAGAAAGACGATTTTAGAAATTCTTGTAAATGTATTGAAAATATAAAAATAAAGAACATCGCATTCACTTAAGTGTTCAGACCTTGGCTGATGCACCTTTTGCGGCGATTACAGCCTCGAGTCTTCTTTGGTATGACATGACAAGCTTTGCACGTCTGGATTTGGGGATTTTTTGCCATTCTTCTCTGCTGATCCTCTGAAGCTCAGCTGGTTTGGGTGGGGGCTGTCAGTGGCCAGCTATTTTCAGGTCTCTCTGGAGATGTTCATTTGGGTTCAAGTCCAGTCTCTAGCTGGGCTACTCAAGGACATCCACAGAGTTGTCCTTAGCCACTCCTGCATTGTCTTTGCTTTGTGCTTAGGGACATTGTCCCGTTGGAAAGTAAACCTTCAGCCCTGTCTGAGGCCCAGAGTGCTCTGGAACAGGTTTCCATTAAGGATACCCGTGTACTCTGTCCAGTAAGCTTTCCTTCAACCACGACGTGCCTCCTAGTCCCTGCCGCTGAAAAAAGAAAAGCCCACAGCGTGACGCTGTCACCAGCACCACTAGGATGGCATTGCCCACATGATGAGTGGCACCTTCCTTCAGACATGACATTTAGAATTGAGGCCAAGCAGGACTGGCTTCATCAGATCAGTAAATGTTGTTTCTCTCAGTGTGAGAGTCATTTAAGTGCCTTTTTGACAGTGACAGTTGTCCTTCTGGAAGTTTCTTCCATCTCCCAACACAATCTCCATCACCGGTCTCCTCTCCTGACTGTTCAGTTTGACTGGGCAGCCAGTTCTGGCAAGGGTCTTGGTTCTTCCAATCTTCTTCTATTTAAGTATTATGGAGACCACTGTGATCTTGGGACCCTTCAATGCGGCATTCTGTGTTTCTGTCACCTTTACTTAGATCTGGGCCTCAATGCAATCATGTCTTTGAGCTTTGCAGGCAATTTGCTTGGCCTCACGCCTTGGTTTTTGCACAAATATACATTGTCAATTCTAGGACCATTGTTTGCCTTTCCAAATCACATTCCATCAGGCAAGATGATCAATTAAAATTCCTCAGTTAAATTTCAAATGTCATAGCAAAGGGTCTGAATATTTACGCTAATGTGATAATTCAAGTTTTTTTTTGAAAAAAAGGTTAGGGGGGCTGAATACTTTTTTAATGCACTGTATGTATGTAGGCACGTGGTCATACACCATATGGACAATGGTATTGGGACAGCCCTCTTAATTATTGAATTTGGGTGTTTTATTCAGACTCAATGTCACAAGTATGTGAAATAAGGCACCTGGCCATGCAGTCATGTTTAGAAACATTTGTAAGAATGGGCCACTCTGAAGAGCTTCGTGAATACAGGTATAGTACCGTCAGGGGATGCCACCTTCGCAATAAGTCAGTTCTTAAAAATTCTTCCCTACAAGATATTCCATAGTCAACTGTAGGTGGTCCTATTGCAAAATGGAAGCATTTAGGAGCAACATATACTCAGCTACAAAGTCAGTAGCCCACGTGCTTAGGCACAGTGCATAAATGTCACAGATGCAGTGCTGACTCACTAACTGCAGAGTTACAAACTTCCTCTGGCATTAAGCCCAGGACAAAAACTGTGCACCCGGAGCTTCACAGAAGCGGCTTCCATGGCTGAGCAGCTGCATGCAAGCCTCACATCTCCAAGCACAACGGCAAGCGTTGGATGCCAGGAGAACTTTTCCTGCCTGACTGCATTATGCCAGCTGTAAAGTTTGGTGGAGGATGGATAATGGTATGGGGTTGTTTTTCAAAGGTTGAGCTTGGCCCCTCACCTCCATCAAACTCTGAACGATGAACTATAACGAAGATTATCCAGCATCAATTACTGACCTCACAAATGCTCTTCTGGATGAATGGGTAAAGATTCCCACAGACACACACCAAAATCCTGTGGAAAGCTTTCCCAGAAGAGTGGCAGCTGTTATAGCTGAAAAGGGGGGGACCAGCTCCATATTGATGTCTGTGGATTTAGAATGTCATAAAATTATGTTTAGGTGCATTGGCCAGGCATCCCAATACTTTTGTCCATGTAGTGTATGTCTCTTGATTATTTGCTACCAGTTTAGTGATACTGTTCCTTGTCCACTGAACATATTATACCAAACAGTACATGAATATCCTTCACTTTACTGCCATATTTGAATCATTATTCAAAGATATAATGCATTATTGTTCAAAATATAACCCCTTAATCTTAACTCTATTCCAGTGTCATTATTGGTGGCCTCTGTGACAAAGCTCTGAAAATCCCTGTCTTACTTAGTCATCCATGCAGAACTGAAGGCTAACATCTTTTCTTTCTCCCATTCTAGGGCAATTATGCAAAGTGCTCATTAAGAATTAGTGTCTGTTTGATTACAAGAACATCTTTGAGATTCCAAAAAGTCTGTTTTTCACTCTGGTCTACTGGAACAACCCCTTTTCCTCCATTAGGGAACAGAAACATTGATATTCCTGAAACAGGATTCCAGCTGCCCATGTGACTTTGACATGGTAGACCAACAGATTCTCCTCAAGGAGCTTGGGATAACAAGGGCTGCCCCATGCAGCATTTTGTACCCCCTACTGAAATTTCTTTCAGAATATATTCTCTATGTTCATTCTATATATTCAGTATAGTTCTTATATCAGTAATATAACCTGGAATGACAGATGAATGGAATCAGAGACATAATTATAGACTGAAAAAAACAACAATTTCACTTTGATTATGTTGCTATTTTGGTGCAAGAAATCACATTCATCATTCAACGATGAAAAGTTTACTGGTATGGTCAAGAAGAAACCTATTTGAGAATGGGACTATTTTATAGTTATTTGCTGGGGCATCACTGTTCAACAGTGTGTCAGTGGTGCACTTCGTATCACTTGCAAGCTTTTTGATTTAGTGATATTCCAAGCACTGTGGACATCTTCTGCATACAGCTCTTGTGCTGACCATAAAATTCCAGATGCTTCATTAGCGGTGGATCTCTATCATCATTACACTTTCTTGTAAGTCTGTTGTGTAGAGCATCTGTTGTGAGACATTACTGCTTTTTATTTATGTAAATCCATAGTCGTTAAAGCCAATTAAAGTCAGAATTATCAAGGAACCTGGGCAACATGAACTCTGTGTAATTAGAATACATATTACACAGGACAAAGTGGCGCATACACACGCCATTAACAGAAAGAGGACAAAATGGAACCTGATTACAATACACATACAATTAATTATTGGTTTCACGTTCCATACTTGGGGAAAAAGGTAGTTGCATATTTGACAAATTTCTAATTAACATCTAAAGTACCTATTCTCTCTTAGATAACACCAAATATCATTTTATAATCTATTTCTCATAATGTGGCCCTCTTTAGTATCTATGACACCGTTCTCCCATTTATTCAAGAAGAGACTTGTTTTTATTTTTTTGTTGAGTCACTGGAAAATCTTCTTATTTTTACAACAAATTTTTGAACATTATAGCAATGTAAACATCATGCAAACTCATATTAAAAGGCATTGCTTCTGAAGTTATTACATCTTATGACCCTATACTGGTTAGGAATGAGGAATATGGATAGATAGAAGTATATTGTAGGAATATTGTATCCTGTAGCAAATTGTGCTCATGGGAGGTTTACTAAAACAAAAGTGTTCTGAGGGCAGAAGGAAAAATGATTGGTTCAGAGAGGTAGCCAATCAGATTGGAGAGGAGGTGGGCCAAGCAACTAGAGGAGGTGGGACCAGTGAATCAGATGTCATGGTCTCACCTCCTTTAGTTACAATCTGATTGGTTACCTTTCTGAACCAATCATTTCTCCTTCTACCCTCAGAAAATTTTTGTGTAAGTAAAACTTCCACAAGTGCATATTGTAGATTTAAGAATAATCTAAATTTTTCTATAAATAAATAAATAAATAAATAAAATTATGGAAGTTCTGTAAAGTGCAAAATTAAATTCTTTACTATTAGTTATATTTTTAAATTAAAAAAGCATGGGTTAAAATAAAAAATGGTAAGAGCTTAGAGATTAATTGAAATCCCCCTCACTGCTGTTAAACTTTATTAAGCAGTCAAATTATAATTTAACTTGTTTAATTCTTTCTTGATCAGTAAAATGGACATTAAAATACTGGTAAAGGGCTCTCAAATGGGTTAGCAAAGAAATATCTATCTATCTGTGCATCCATCCATCCATCCATCCATCCATCCATTCATTATTGAGTCTATGATCCACATTCCAGAAGTTGTGACTGTAATTGTTCAGGGTCTTTTGGCTAGACCCAGCAGAAGTCCCTCTTACAGACAATTGCAGGTGACAGTGATGATATATAAGCTGCTCCTCCAATTGCTGTTAACTTTCTTGCAGTGTTTTGTGACCCGACCTATCAAAAACACCGTCAGCTTACGGGAGGCATACCCTACCTTTGTGGTATTCTGTTGGAATATAGATGCCTGCACCACACTAGTACAGATAAACTGTACTTCAGAGTGTATGAAATCAATCAATTGATTCGAGGCAAATATCTTAATTTGATATTCAAATAAATGTCAAAGGATTAGAAGGATTTTATGTCTTCGGTTAATCTAATGTAATGAAGCTCAGTTAATTAAGAAGTGAAAAGTCAAAATGCTATGTAAGAGATAAACCACAACAAGGCATGTAGTTATACAAATATAATCAACGACAGCTTGGTGTAATGCCAAGTTGGTGTTAATTATTTTTGTATAAGCGCACGACGAAATGGTTTATCCCGCTTATACGATGGTTAACAAACATAATAATAATAATAATAATAATAATAATAATAATAATAACAACAACAATAATAATAATAATAATAATAATAAACTGTTCATTTCAATGATTTCAATATAGACACCTTCATAATGAACAATAATGGTCGGTATAAGAATTTATAAAGCATTAACAGCATCTTCTGTTGACAGTCAAAAGGCAGCATAGTGTTGATTATAATATGTCATAAACTCCAGTGAAGCTCTTGTCTATAATGCACTCTAGATACCTGTACATGGGCTATAAAAAGTGTACAGCTTATTTAGGCACAGTGAAGACAATGCTCGTCCATTTCAAGTCAGATATATTCTGGTAGGGTAAACAACTCCTTTTGCCAGGCAAACGTTAATAGAGAATGCATGTATGCAAAGATCAAAGGTATATGTATCAGATTATATGAAATGAGATCCCACTGAGGGAAACACCATCAGAGCCAGTGATTGTGGAAAGACATCATGCAGACACACTGATTTTAATTACTCATGAGCAAAAGGGAACATACTGCCAAAGCAATGAGTGCCTGCCACATTACTGTAACCACAGCTTCAAACACCTGTTACGGTAATGACAGACATGCATTCATTTTAAGACAATAGCAGAAAACACTATATTCATCTGATTTAAAAAAGCTCCAAAATATGCAACACTGTTTGGCAGTGCCACTGCACAACACTGTGTACAAAGGAAGAAGCAAAATGGAGTACTTCTTAAAAGCATCTGTCAGAAGTTTTTACAAATTTTACTCAATTCCTTTGTTGTGTTTTTTTACGGAAATATTGATGTTATGGGGAAATTAGCAGCCAAGTCACATCCTAGAGTATTTGTATGCTGTGTTTCTTTAAACTGTGACAGTGTGATACAGACAGTAAATCAAAGTAAGATTAAGCCAGACAACACACAGTATATAGGGATTTAAACTTAACAACAGGATAGCTATCCCTTTAACTTTTAATTGTCTGTGATATGTAGATCCTGCTGAAGAGAACCTCAGATTGCTTAAGGTACCTTTTTGAAATGGACAATTCAGATTTAAGACTGGATTCATGGTATCAGTCACAGATTTCTTTATAGTGATCAGGAGCTTTTGAAATCAAAATTATATATTGTGTTATATATTATGTACGTTTAGGGGTAACTGTGGAAGACGTTTGCCAGCATTTTCACTCCATGCCTGGCTTGTCTAAAGATGAGAGTGGAGTGCATGTGGTAGAGACCTCTGGGGGAAAAAAAAACAAGAGATGGAGTCAAAACAAAAGATGAAGAAATAAGTAAAAGGTTGCGCCAGTTATAGCAATTGTTTCCTAGTATGGTCATGGGTGTGGTTATAAAATAAGTAGCGATGCTGAGAGATGGGTGGCGCCTGGCGTGATTATTTTCCTCCAATCGTAAGGCCTTGTGAGCGGGGTCCCGTTTTTTTACCCAGTGAGTTTTAAAGGTGAATGGGACTTGTTTACTGTCCTATGAAACACCAATGCAGGATTTAAAAACTTCAAGAGATGGTGATATGGCCGGGCTTATTTTCTGTAGGTGTGGAAATAAATACAAGATCTTTGATTATTTATCTTCAGTGGCACAGATGGGGATTTACAAGTACCGCTGCTACTCTGTAGATTATGCTGGGTACATTTTCTAAAAAAGAGAAAAAAAAGAGGTTTCCTTTTGAAATTAGGAAGCAGTCTTTACAGAAATGTTATTCTACTTTTCAGTCGTATGTCAGATAAATCTGTGTATGTTGGAAATATTCTGTCAAATTGAAGATGATTTACATTTGGTATATTTCTCTAATAGCTGAAATTAGATATACTCTCTAAACCTATGTTTAAGAAAAATGTGCAGTAAAAATTCTATGCAATTCAAAAGCCATGCTTAGCCAGGAAGGAAAAGTAAACATCTGTAACAAGATGTGGACAGTCTGTCAAAAATGGCTTAACAACCCTTGAAAGTAATGTTGCGTGATGATACACGATTTGGAATAGCCTTACCTGAGATGTGAGGACCACGAGGCATTAATAATAAGGACACACCTGTATGACCGTGGAAAACACCTTCTTTAACAAACCAAAGATCCTGTATTTGTTTATTCATGAAAAACGTGAAATATTCAGGTGAAGAGGCTAAAACAAAATGGCCTGACTCTGTATAAATGAGCGATACACAGCACCTGTTAGATACACCAGAGAGTATGTGAGATACTTTGTCTAACAGTTCAAGGTAAACCCGTGCAAACAGCTATGAACCACTACAAACGTTAAACAGACACAAGCAAAAACAAGCAATCCAGCGCTTGCCTGATCAATATACAGCTAGATGAGATCAGGGGAGGGCTGGCTTCTGAAGTCTAAAACCAGTCTTTAAATTGAGGGCATCCAGTAGTCTTTTCTGGTCCACAAATAGATCGTTCCTTCAGGCAGATCACTGAACCAGTCCTAAAGCACCAAGATTCTGTAGAGAGAGAACAGAAAGAGAACATTGCACTATAACCGTCCTGAATAGTTTCCAAGAGGCATCTATCGGCTGCAACAGTCTATAAAATGCTTCTTGCTTGAAACTGTAAATGAAATGTTAATGCTGCTGAGACTGTACATTTATTGCAGTGGTCATGCATCTTGGTGGAACTAGCGCTTTGTAATAGCTATGCTAATCCAGTCATCGTCTGTCAGATGTATGCCCATGCCATCTCAGCTACTTAACACTATACGGTAACACTTTTCCTGAGGAGACACAGATAATTAGTAGTACGTCAGATACTAACAAAGTACAAATCAAGAACAAATATAGCAGCTGCAGTAGATCCTTCAGTAATTCACAAAAGTTTATGGAACAAACAGATGCATTAACCAGTATAGTAACTGCTTAAGATAACAGATGCGTCGTGATTCGTTAATGATGAATGAACATGAGAGCAGTGTGCGACTTAGTTTGTGGTTAATTAATACATAAGTAAGAGCATAACAGTATGTTTTTTGCGCCCCCTCAAGTAAACTGTTACAGCACTGGACCTCGGGTTGTCTGATTGCAGCCAACTGATGGTAAGAGCATTTCAACGGCAACATTTTGACCTCTTGAGGACTCATATAAACTTATGAAGGTTCTGCTATCCACTGGACACTCAGGTATACTGGCTATATAATAGGAAATATAGGAAAATAGTCCTCATCAGAGTGTGGGTACAAGTTCTTCTCAATGTCACACTCACTCAGGTAAAGCAGGGTAATGGCGTGCTAGGCCGTGCAGCTGTAGCGGCTCATTAAAAATGCAGTGCTTATTGATTAGCGGGACCCCACGAGCAAATACACGAATGAATTATCCCAGCAGTCCCAACTTCAGCCGGGGAAGTTTCCCAAGGTTAACAGAAAGCAGTCCTCACAGCTTCGAGAGGGACGCGTGACAATGAACTCATTGCGGCAGGCGATGGAGCCGCAGATTTAAAGACCGTAACTGACAGGTGATGAAGAAGCAGAGATGACATTTCATAAAACCATGCGGAGGGGAGGAGGACTGCTAAGGCTATACATTGTCAAAGATTCAAGCTGTAATTGTGAAGGGTGTGACTTCTGAATGTTAGCTTACTGCTCTGTCTTACAGACAATTGTCTGCTCCTGGGAGAACAGCATCTGTACTCCTGTAATTATCAAAGCATTGTCTAAATAAAGTATGTTACATTTCAGATGTATTTTAAAACCTGTTTGAAGGTGCTATTGTCAGAGATTTTTTTTTATGGCAACATTGTATTTTATAGAACCCCTTTCCATTTCAATAAATGAGTAGAGTTACACTTTAGGTTTATTTTGGGTGGAATATATGCTGCAAGATTTGTTTAGAATAACTGCATAAATAAATAGTTTTTTTTTCAAATTAATATATAAAAAATCTATAAAATAAGTTCCTGAAAAAACTGACAGCTGAAGTATTTTGTTTGTAGATATTGAGCATCAGTAACACAAATAGGTCTGTTCTATAAATTAACCATCAATGAATGATAAATTATCATTTCTAAATCAAATATATATTCATAACATTCTCTTTGGCAACATTCAACTAAAAGCTGCCATAAATATACAAACATGACAGAGAACACCCAGAAGACAAATTCTTCACTACTCCCAAGTTTCAATTGTCTTAGCATCTGACAGCCAATTAGAAGCTCTTCCTTAAAGCCGATAAAAGTCCACAGACTGCTTCAGTCTTACTCTCAGACCCCTTGGTGCCTTTCTGGGGGGTGCGTATCATTTTATTTAAAGCTTTTACAAGTAAACAAGACAGGGATGAAATGGCTGAACCAGAGCAGGGAATTATGCAGGAGGATAAAAACAATTCCTAGCAACTCAGCAATGAAGTGCTGTCAGCACCCATAGAGATAAATGATCCCCAAGAAGTCTATAAAGCTGTCTCGTCTAGCGAGTACACAGATACATTAGTCATGCTAAGATAAAAAATCTTGGTTCAGAAGATGAACAACTGCCTAAATATGCATTTAAACAATAAGATGATGATTCTTCTTCCTCTTCTTCTTCTTCTTCTTCTTCTTCTTCTTCTTCTTCTTCTTCTTCTTCTTCTTCTTCTTCTTCTTCTTATTATTA
>JAODUD010000041.1:6667179-6682804 GCA_026784285.1 Stomatorhinus walkeri | reverse complement strand
CTAAATCACTTGGTGGCTACCATTAAAGATCCCCTTTTACCTGCATTACTGGGTCCGGCTCTCTCCTTCCCCCTTCCCGTGACATCAAGTGTGAAGTGTGCTTTATTGTCGTTTCATCCATGTAGATATTGCATTCTGTGGTAGATACTGCATATTGTGGTAGATACTGCATACTGTGGCAAGAAATAATGATGCCCCAGAACCACAGTGCAGCATACAAACTGAAAATGGCCAGGAGAAGGTTTCAACAATCAGTGTTGTGCATGAATGTGCTAAATGAGTGCTGCTCAATGAATGCGCTTTTATTTTTGATGATTTATTTTGATAGCTATTCTGTTATGCTATGTGTGTTATTTAAAATGAAAATATTCATTTAACAGAGATGTTTCCCCTTCTCCATTCAGTGTTCATGTTACAGTTTTTACCAGATAGTTTCTGAATATATCAGAATTTAGCCCAGGACAAGAGGATATTTAAACTCCATAGAAAAAAGGACAGGTTAACAAAGTTTAATATTTTTACCTTTGACTTGCTTAGCAGAGACACTACAATACAAAGCAGTTAAGATAATGAACAGTGTTTAAAGTTCACTCGTGATGAAACTACTGAAATGTAGGATATATCTCAATAGTGGTAGATACGCCCTTGAATAATGCATTATCTAGGGTAAACTTTGGATGGAAAAAGGGCAAAAATATACTTACTGTAAAGTGAAACACTTAAGACATTTCTTTTCTTTTTAGAATACTGTGTTGTTTCAAGTGAAGTTAATGTGAAAGTGTAAATGAATGTAATTAACTTTTACACTTTATCCCCTTGACATGAAAATTATTCTACAGATAACCTATTGTTTTTTTTCACTAAGGAAAAATCAGTCTATAATGGAATAATCACAGCTTATAGTTTTGCTACGGAAGTGACAGCACTGAATTACAAATACAAGTTACAAGCACGGGACAGAAATATAAATCTGCAATAATGACTTTACAAAGTTTTCTTTTTTTCTGGCACATATTATATTTACAGAGAATTTCAGTTGGCAGTCTGTTAAAACATAAAAAGGAAGTAGAAGATACATTAAATGTTCTATCATCCACTATAATCTCCATTTTTTTTCTTTCTTTTATTCACAGCTTTTACTGTTAAGGACTGTGGTCACACCAGACCTCCCTTATTAAGACCGCAGACTGACTCATTCTGAGGTAACCTCAGATGTACCAAGCCAACTGGGACTTATAGTCCCTCCAGCAAGTTCTAAGTCTGCCCCAGGTCTTTTGCCTAGTGGGAAATTCCAGAAACAGCTCCCTTAGGAGTCGACCAGGTGGCATCCTTTAAGATGCCAAAATCACCTCGGTTGATTCCTCTCAATCTGAAATGGTCCCTCTAGATCACCCTGTCTGTGCCTGAAAACCGTGCTCAGAAACCTCATTTTGCAGCGTGTAGTCATGAACTTGTTCTTTTGCTGATTACCTAAAGCCCAAGACCATGGATAACAATAGAAATGTGTATTGACAGATAGACAACAAGCTTCATCCAATGACCACCACTACAGACCCACTCAGTGCCCGCAAATCTGCAGTCACTGAACTGATCCGCCTGTCTGTCTAATGTTCCCTCTTGCCATGACATGTGAGCAAGATCCTGAGGCCTTAAACTCCTTCACCAAGGGCAGACAGACCCCCGTCACCAAAGGGGAGCAATCCACTCCTTTCCTAGAGCAGGGGTAGGCAACCCTGATCCTAGAGTGCCGGTATTCAGCAGGTTTTCTGTCCAACCTGGTCTCTGATGAACCATACCTGATGTCAGGCAGATAGTTACTCATCAGGTAGGACAGAATATGTGCTGGATACCAGCACTCCAGGATGAGGACTGCCTACCCCTGTCCTAGAGAGTACCATAGCCTCTGAGTTGGACGCATTTATCCTTATTCTTCAGACTTAGATTCAAACCACATAAGTTTGTCTTGGAGATTCTCTTCAGATCAGGCCAAAAGCTCAATATCATATACAAATGGCATAGTATGTGTAGGGGTATCGTGTCTTCACAAAATTTTCACAAAACTCGTGTAGATATCAATGCCATATTCCCACAAACCCCTCACAAATGCGAGATGGAGTGGAACTGGTCCACTGTTCCACAGTCAGACCAGTATCCCGCATTGCTCCTCTTGAATCACAGGTTCAACCATCGGGCAGAGTTTCCTCTCCAGTACCCTGGCATAGACTTCCCCATAGAGGCTGAGAAGGGTGATTCCAGTGTAGCTAACATGTCAGCCATGTCACCCCAACAACATCCTGTGCTTTCAACATTTCTGGAAAGATTTCATGTACCTCTGCAACCTTTCCACCACTGAGGCCTCTGACCATCAGAGCAACGTCGGCTGCAGTGATAGAGTCTGAGCCACTAAACATTTTCTTCATATATCAGCTGGCTTGAGTTCTGGAGTGTAACATCCACAAAAAAGGCCATAAACCTAAAATGCAGATGATGCGGATGGATGGATGGAAGGATGATTGTGGAATGGTGTGGTATATTAGGTGTGAATTCTGTCCTGTTCTGTGTATAGAGTATACATTTTCTCCTCACAGTTTCCTCCCAAGGTTCAAACAATTTTATAAGGAGCGTGACTTTTGAGTGACACAGGATATTGTGTGATTAGCCAACATGCTGGCTATATTTACAAATAGAAAAGGCATCCAGAATGCGTTTTGTAGTTTATTGGTTTTAAATAAATTGTAAGTCAGTTTTTGGCAGGATGGATAAGAATTGTTATTTTTAAGGATCTTTTAGGGAAATATGTTATGATAATAAAAGTTTCAGCTTTCAATTACAATGAACAGCCTGGGGCATGTCGTGCTAACTGATCAAAACCTCGAGCACATATGACAGCTTCATTTCCATGTGAGTGCTCTGATGCATATTTATACATTCCATCTGCTCTGGAGATAGGCAAGGAGGAAAACATAAATGCATAAACAAAACTGAAATAAACTAATGATAATATTCTGTTCTGGCAAAGTGCATGTATTGACAAAATTAAAATTATGAGCTTTATGGAAAAATTATACAGTTTATAAACTACTATGACCTCTTTAAGTGAGTCAATTCAATTTTTAATCACACTTATCTGTTTGTTTTTCCTCAGAACATAAATATTATTTGAAATAATCTGTTGTTTATGAAGTAGGATATGTCATCAATCTGAAGAAAAATACTTCATTAATGCAAAAAATTTTGCAGAATGAGATATATTTTGTGCTCTAATTTAAAGGTAAGGAGAATAAAGCTGCAACAGTACATACAAATTCAATTATGAGCAGTTACTCATTATATCATGGAAAAGCACACCACACGTGCTAACTATGATCTTGATGTTATTTCGTGGATAAAGGTCCTCTGAGGACTGTGCATTATTGAGAAAAATAGTGCTAGGCACTAATGAAAGATTCCTCTATTCCAATTACCAGTATACTTCAGATTGTTCAGAAGAAATGGTCCTTTTTGAGATATCAATGTGAAGATTGTACGTCATATATTATGTATTAGGCTTTCCAAATTTCGGTCTTAGTGCAAATAAATTGAGAAAACATAAAAACGAAGTAAGAAACAGATTGTCAGAGTATGGCCTTTGACCGTCTCACCATATTGAGATACTAGGTCTTGTCAACAGCAGTATAGCCTGCTTAAAATAAAGTGGCACCACAGGTGACTCATAGCGCCCAAACGATTTACTATAACTGCAGGTCCGTCCAACTCAGCACCTCCTTTATTACCGATAAATATAAAGATGAAGACAGTGTGTGATTCACAGAAAAATCCAGGTAGGCTGCCTCATAATTGAGGAGCTTCAGGGGAGAAATATTATGGCATAGAAAGTTAAGCTTCCTGCAAAATTTTCACAACATTGTTTTTGCTTAACTGAACCTGCTTCTTCATTAAGCCACAAAGCACCATTTTCACATTTGTTGTTGTTTTTCTTATTAAAGTCCAATGCAACGTCGTTCTCTCCGAAACCCTCTCAATCGATAACTTGAGTGTGATGCAATAAGTGTTTTTTTTTGTCTATCAGCACTGTATTATAAAAAAACATTTGAGTTGTAAAATGAACAAATATTTCTGAGGTAGAAAATACAGTTTTCTGCAGCGAACCCCATCCTCTACCTGGATGGGTCTTAAACCCTGTCTGGATGGGCCTTATCCAATATCTGAATGGTCTTATCCCCTGTCTGGATGGATCTTAAACCCTAACTGGATGGGTCTTAAACCTTGTCTGGATGGGCTTTATCCCCTGTCTGGATGGGCCTTATCCCCTGTCTGGATGGGTCTTAAAGCCTGTCTGGATGGGTCTTAAAGCCTGTCTCGATGGGCCTTAACACCTGTCTGGATGGGCCTTAACCCCTGTCTGGATGGGCCTTAACCCCTGTCTGGATGGGCCTTAACACATGTCTGGATGGGCCTTAACACCTGTCTGGATGGGCCTTATCCCCTGTCTGGATGGGCCTTATCCCCTGTCTGGATGGGCCTTAACCCCTGTCTGGATGGGCCTTAACACCTGTCTGGATGGGCCTTAAAGCCTGTCTGCATGGGCCTTAACCCCTGTCTGGATGGGCCTTAACACCAGTCTGGATGGGTCTTATCCCTTATCTGGATGGGTCTTATCTCCTGTTGTGCACCCATAACTTCAAGGATTGGCTCCAGAAACCCACAGCCCAGCATTGGACAAGCAGGAATAGAAAATGGCTGGGTAAATGGACTAATGGATGGGTTGATCGATCGATCAATCGATTGAATGATCAATGGATAGAAAATATAGCTTTACTTGAAATCAACAACATCACTAATTTCATTTTAAAATCCTTTCTTCCATTTCTACCAAACATGCATTCCTTTTCTTACTAATAAACTAACCAGCTGGGTTCCAAAATATATATATATTTACTCAGTTTATTATGACAGCATAGCAAAGATAAATTTTGCCTTTGTTTTATCTCATAATGTTGTAACAATATTCAATTCATCTCATACTAATGAGAAAAGTATATCGGTATAATGAGAATTTTCTAGTCTTGACTTGGGGGAAAAAAAACAATGTTTAGTGTGTCATCATTCACAATTCAGCCATTTTTGGTCTATTGTGGATTAGCTGGCTCCGATCTATGAGAAGTGATCCTCTAAGACAGGGGTGTCAAACTGCAGTCCTGGGGGGCCGGAGCCCTGTGCAGCCTAGTTCTTTCCCTGTTCCATCACAAATGATTCAGCTCATATTAAATGATGGATGGGTCTTAACCCCTGTCTGATTAAATGATAAATATTCAATAATACTGGGTTTTAATTCTTAACCTGAAGCCTTTGCCATAGAAACGTGTATTGACAGATAGACAACAAGCTTCATCCAATGACCACTACTACAGACCCACTCAGTACCACAAACTCGTAGAATAAAATACTGCTTTCAAAGTACGTGGTATAGTTGTGTTACCTGCTTTCTAAAGATGATTTCGAAGAATATTAAATCAAATGGATTAACATTCTGTATAAGCCTTCACTAATGATGTCTGAACTCCTTCTGTTCATCTGGAATGATAGACAATGCATGACGGTCCTCAGTTCATTCTGCTGCTTGAAGAGGATAGTGAACCTTTGTCAGAGTCAATTAAACATAACTACACATTTATAGCATTTCTATGCGAATCGGGGATTTTTACATTTATTAAAATAAATTAGATGTAGCTGACCTTGAAGTTCAGCAGTTTCTTATATAACTTAATGAATCATCCATATGTTTATGAATCACTGGAAAAGATTGATTCTGCTATTATTTTTTATCTCATTCTAATGTATTATTATCATTGACTAATTTATGATATATTACTTAATGTAAAATATATATGTTACTTATTGTAATATAAACATATTTTCCAGCTCAGATGATTAAAAAAATTAGCTAATCGTACAAATAGTATAAAGAAAATATAGTATACATTATTTCATTAATCATTAACATGCTTTATCTCAATGCTTTAGCAATCATGTAATTGAATTTCAAATTCTACAAAATAACAGAGAATTCTAGAACATCTGACTAAACATCCCATATACACGTTTCTCCAGTTAATTTTGGAAGTAGCCAAAAATGGCTAGTTTTTTTTTTTTTTTTTTGCTAGGCAAAACAAGGAATTTTTTATCTAATTCAAAAAGGTCTTCTTGATAACATACATGCAGTATTTGTTTTCGTATCTCCCCTCTGAATATTTGCACATCACAGAAAAAAGTGACAAAGCTAGATGTTTTCAGCCAGTATCAGGTAGCTCCCAGATGGTGTTTACATGCTTGTATGCCACTCAACAAGTACTACGGCTATTGGCCATAAGGGATGAATCATTTTTTACTTGAGAAAGACACAGAATATGTTTGTCCTTCCTCAGCTCCCATAGAGATAGTATAGTATATATATATATATATATATATATATATATATTTTAATGCATAAACAAAACTGAAATAAACTAATGATAATATTCTGTTCTGCCAAACAAATGTATTGACAAAATTAAAATTATGAGCTTTATGGAAAAATTATACAGTTTATAAACTACTATGATATGTGTGTGTGTGTGTGTGTGTTTGTGTATACACATGCATACACACACGTGCAGGTAACTCACTGCAAAAGGCTTGAAATATGTCTCAAAATTAAAAAAAAAATGTTATACATTGTTAAACTCAGAGGGTTAACAGGAAAAGACAGAAGCTGAGATTAATCTGACTCCCAGTATAATGAGCTTGCTTCCAGGTTTCCCCAGTGAATAAAGACAAATGGGCTGTTTTATGCCAGGTTGCCATCCTGCATACCCATTACATGTCGGACTCCCATCTGCCAACGCCACACACCACACAAGTGAAATAAACTGCAATCGAAGGAAGGCTATTAACGGACGAGAGAACTTTCATAGTCTGGTGAAAACAATCCCACAGGCAGAGCCCTGAAATGACAATGCCGCCATCTTTCCTGACAAGAGTATTTCATCAAGTGCAGCAAATATCCTCTCTCTCAAATCACTTCAGAAAGATTTCATAAACAAACAAACAGAAATTAGCAATCCCCTCATTGTCACTATTGAGATTCTGCTTATTTCACATCTTAGCACCCGTAATATCAAGTATAATTTTCCTGTCAGTACTCAGAAAAGAAGCAGTGAACTGGCTGGGTTAGTGCTTCTTCTCAAGCATGCTCTGAAATCAGGTGCTAATTAATCCTACAGCCTGCAGATTGATCATCTATGTTTTGATTGTCTCTGTCTCTAGAGAAATCCTTGTTTGTGTGTTTGTGTGTATGTATGTATGTATGTATTAGGAAGATGTATCAATCTATGTATGGAGTCAGAAAAAAATTCAATTATATTTTGGTAGTACTTTCAATAAGGAGCATTGTCACAAAGAAGGATCTCGGGCCTGAGGTCCCTGGAGAGTAAAGCCTGAAGCGGCAGTGGCAAGAAAAAAGTCTTTCAGAGACAGGAAGAAACCGTGGGAGAAACCAGACTCAGGGCAGAAGCCCATCCATCTCTGGCCAAGCACCGAACAGCACAAGTTCACATAATTTAAGGCTAGGCAAATTAAGGCAGATGGACAGCAGAAGGAGGCGCGTTGCTGGGCAGGCAGGGAAGTAGGCAGAGCGGTAGGTAGTTAGGCTGGTGGATGGACAGGAGAAGCGGCTTTAGGCAGACGGCAATGAGGCAGAAACACAGGTAGACTGGTGGGCAGCAAAGGGGCTCTTACAGTATGTGCTCCAAGAAGGCATAGAGCATGAGGAAAGTGCACAAGAAGCATGTGCAGAACTGAAAGGAAACCATTGCTTTCCTTTTGCATGGCAGTGTGTAGCAACCAATAATGTAATAACTACTTTATTGATCCCAACTGGAATATGTGTGCTAAGAATAATATCATACATACATAGAAATGAGGTCTTACCATAACAATTGCCCCTGGAAATGATTTGCTTTGTATTAGCATATTTGAAAGAAAAACATATTATAGGAATGATATATACTGATATTCTTCTGTGCTACTTTGTAGAAGTGCGATGGAGTGCTGTCATTTAGCGACCAAACAGAAGCTCATTCAGAGGCCCGAATTAGGTAAATTACCTGCATTGTGAGGGAATGTCTGTTACGGCACAATGGTACGATTGCCTGAGGGTGATCTGGCTCGGATGATCCTCGTTGTTGAAGATCTGAGTGGCTGGACCAGGCCAAGGGGACACTCATATAACACCTGGCTGCAACAGATAGATGGGCACTGGGAGTGGACTGTGTGTCAGCCTGGGGGGGGGGGGGGTCACCAAATGGGATCCTGAAGCATTTTGTCATGTTGTGGGTGCAGCAACGCACTGTATCAGGGCATGCTCTCCAAGCTGCCCTGACCTGACCTGATCATCATCTCGACTGATTAAGATGAATGACAAATGTAGATCCTCCTCATAAAATTACAGCAATCATGCATAAATGTTTCTGTGTCATACTTGAGGGAGTACACAAGGCCAGAGACCTTAATACATTAGCATGCCAGGATTGTAATGGGTTTATAGTTTTTTCCATAAGCAAATTCATGAGCAAAAGTTTAGCAGAGTATTGCTCAAGGTTCTGTGTAATGTTTTAATGAGCTTTGGAATGTTGACCCTTTTCTAGTTGTTAAATAGTAACTTCATACCTATACATTTGCCTTGGACTATAACATGTGTATACGATAAAAGCTACCATAACATGTATATACGATAAAAGCTACCATAACATGTATATACGATAACAGCTACCATAACATGTGCATACGAAAAAAGCTACCATAACATGTGTATACAATAAAAGCTATTGTTTCCAGCAATGTAGGTGTTGTCATGCTGAATTTCTTCTGCTGCTCGAATTACTTCCCCCTGTGACGTATTCCTCAGTTGTTAGGCTGATGATGCAATCATGATGATGCAGTTTCAAGGTATGCTGTATGTTTCAAGTTCGCCCTTAGAGCTGCAGCTAGAGTTCAATAAAATATGTTTACAAATATATAGTTGAACATTCTAAAGAATTAAGTGTTATTTTTGAAAAACACTGAATTGTACCACATTTCTTACACTTACTTCAATCCTTTCATACACACACATTTTTTTGACAGACTACCTGATGAATTAAAATATTCGATATAACACAAGAGGTCGATCCGGACTTAACCACTGGAACCAACATTTGTATTGCGCAATGAGGTTCTTTATTTTTAGTTAATTTATCGTGTTTTTTTTTTTTTTTTGTAAGTGCATTACACATTATTATTAGGTTCTCTTTTAATATATTGTCTTTCAATCTTTGTGTTAAAGTCTTTAAAATATTTAGAAATTCAACAAGAGTGTTTAAAGTGAGTCATTATTCGCTGATTCAAAGTTGTGTATCATACAGTATATTGCAGTATTTTCAGTGTATAACATTAGAGGGATTATTATGGACAGGTAACTGTATAAAGTGTTTTAATAAGCCTTTGGGCCACTGCAAGAAGCTTTGTACAGTTTCATTGCAGCCTGACTATGCTTCTATGAGTGTGTATAAACCTGTTAAGGGGATGGTCATGAAAAAATATGGTCGTAGGCAGTGGTCCAGAATTTCCAACAGCCATTCAATTGATTTGAGATCAGGTAACTGGTATGGTGATGGTGGAGTATGATTTATGTTGTTTTTATGTTCATCAATCATTCAGTGGCCACTTAGGACTTGTGAAGGCATCATAATTCTGCAAGATTTTACTGTCATCGGCATAGAAATGCTTTACCGCAGGATGACTGATCATTCAGAATGATTTTTGTTTTTTGCCATTTTTCTTACCCTTTAGTTGTTGAGTGTAAAAAGCAAAGAAGTGTCCTGTACCACAAAAGACCCACTAGAACACTTACTTGAATTTGTTGGCTTCTTTTTCATGTGCTCACACAGGTACTCTTCCACATGTTGAGGAAATGGTCTAGGATAACTTGTGATTTTTCTCCATTGCTGAGTAGACCAATGCTTCTGTTCTTCACAGCACATTACTTGGGAAAATGCATTTACAGGCGTTACAAAGGCCCTGTTCGCGTCAAGCCAACCACTGTATCAATCTTTGTGAGGTTTTTGACGAACTGATAAAACTACCACCTTATGATGTACACTGAGGTTTGCAGTGATCTTGACATTTTCAATCAATGAATGGACCTCTCAAGGAAAATATACTCTTATCCACAGGTAGCACTACCTACCATGTCTTACACCTCCATGGCCTGTACCTCCCCAAATGGGCAAATCGTTGTTACTGGTGGCACTGAGATCATCAACTGACCATGCTGGTAAAAATAACATGTGACTACAAATTTTTATACATGATCCTTAGCATGACGTGACCTTAGTTACCTTAATTAATATGTCTACTTCATTTTGGTTGGATCCTCTAATCCCGAGGGGTACATTAACATTGTTTGTACCTTGGGGAACTAACCTGTACCAGGGCTGTAACCTATTTTCTGACGGTGTAAATGAACATTCTATTCTATTCTAAATCAAAATTGGGTAAGGAAGAGGATTTAAACTTGAAATATTTTTGGAAAAAAATACTTGAAATTTGTTGTCAGATATGTAAACATGATTAACATGCATATAATGTCAGGGCATCTCCTGTAGGCAAGCAATGTCTAAGTAAAAATTTTTCTATTTCTACTGTATATTTGGTAGGTGATGGGACATTTTAATTTCATTCACCATTTCTTTCATTGGTGTATTGAAACTGTCTGTTTTTTTAAATAAATATGGTGTAAAAATCCATTAAGGTGGACAGTATTAAATCTTATTCCCTAAATTTGTTTTGCAGGCTAGTTGGCTAAAATGCATGAACATTTTGCAGTTTCAGTTATAATGCGTGCATTTAGTTTTTTTAGTTGTTTTTTAAAGTACAGTACCATTTGCCATTTTAAAATAGAGTGCAAATAAGTGAACCACTTTCACAAAAATAAAAAAATATAAAAATGCAAAATTTAAAAAGCAAGTGGAGCATGTAGAATGAATAAATATTGCAAAGATTTAGACACGATACAATGACATTGCAAATTCAAAACAAAATATGCTAGATATTACAAAATTTACAGTTCAATTTGAATTGCTTTGTTAATAATGAAACTTATTTTTAACTGGAAGAATTAAAGCTACACAATAAGAAGTGAGTCATATTGGGCAGTTTCAAAATAAAATGAAAAACTATAAAAAATAGATATATAGAAAATGCTATATAAATTGTATTGTCAACATTAACATGCACAAGCCAGGACCACATTAAAAGGAGAATAAATATAATTCCATTGTAATATCTTTTTTTCTTAATACTTTTATTTTGGTCACATATAAATGTGTTTTTTTTTCCCCTTGGAGATCATGTATACTTACATTATATGCAGAGAACAGCAGATTTTATCTGACACAATAAAATCCTTGTAATCAAACTTTTCTATATATTACAATTGCATTTAAAGACATCAATAATAATAATAATAATAATAATAATAATAATAATAATAATAAAATGCAACTTCATCTATACATGGACTGAAATGCATTCTAGTCAGAAGTCAATATGAGCATATACTTTTAAAGTGGCGGTATAACTATTATTTCTGTTATTTTTGTGGTATAGGGGGGAAACAATTCTTTCTAATAAAATATACTTATAAAATATCTTAGTTGATACTGATATAAAAATGCATTCTTGAATTTGAACAGTGCAAGTAGCTAAAGCTAGTTTAGCTTTCTGGCAGTTGTGCTACTTGCGCAGTTCAATATAGATTTCGGTTAACACTTTCCATCCATCCATCCATCCATCCATCCCCTACCTATTCATTCTGGGGTGTGTTTCCAAAAGCTCCCGTTGACAACTTACATGGTTGGACCCATCCAGTTGCACAGTTCTATGCTTTTGGAAAATTCCCCCCTGATCAGGGACATGGGTGGTGGGGGCAGGGGGGTGGTGACATACTGACGCCCATCCCAGGCAGCCAGGCTATACCACAGGACGACCTGTTTCTTAATGTCGTCAACATTGATGGTATACCAGGGCCTATGAAACGGGACTAAGATAAAACTTTTTTTTTGACAAAATAAATAAACAAATGTCATTAAAATAAACGATAAATAATTTCATTATACCAATTGCAAAAAAAAACATCATTTTAATAATGTCAAAGAATATTAGGATTTTATTATGTAGCTACTTATAATTTTATTATTATTATTATTTCAGCCAACACCTTTTCCCCTTCAAACTCACATATTTTTATAGTGAAATATGATGTTTTAGCAATTCAGGTAAACTATCTCCTTCATGGGTACAAAAGCTAAACCTTTTCTAGGATTTTTACTACAGCAACAAATCCTCTCCCATTATTAGCTACCTTATCTGTTCATTTTGTTTTCTTACTGTTATTAAATAAGAAAAAATATCTTATCCAATACAAAAGTGTGAAAATTATATATTTAATATATTTGCAAATTTGGAAATGTTAAAAAAAAAATATTCTACAGTAGACTGCAATAAACCCATAACACCATCACATGGGAAAACGTGTATATTTTAGCAGAAACAAATAATTTCCACGTTAATTAAATTTGTATGTTTTCATGAGTAACAACCAATACCAGCTGCAGTGGGACAGCAACATAACCACATTTCTATTAATATAAATAAACACAGTAATGATTATTACCATCATGAGTATCCAATATTTTTAAATAATTTTAAAAAACCCGACAGTGATGGAACAACTGGAGTAAATACACTAACAATTTCCATGTGTACAGCTTCTGCAAACTTTTACATAAACATGAATGGGAAACTTTCTTAAAATGCCTTGTTAAGCAGATTTAGATTGACCGCATAAATCTTATAAAACAAGACATCCATGCAAATCTGTATAAATGAGGTCCTTACAAAACTATTAACATGAACCTTCAGAATTACAAAATAAGTACCCCCCTCCCCCCAATTTCCACTACTGCTGTACAATGTGTAACTTTTTTTTCTTTTAAACACTAGTGCAGTTTGGAATCTCCCTTGTGCTCTCACTGACAATCCCAATTCCTCCTGGTAAAAAAGACAAACATAAAAACAGAATGAAGTACATTAGACATTTATCGTTTTGAAACAGGTGCAAGGTATGAAGTTCTCAGTTGGTTGAAAGTTACCATCAATCTGCCTGTACATGTATTTCCTACATGGAAATGCTCACTACAAGGTCTGTATTATCTTGAGTAACCGGGTCATGACTTCTGGTAAGAGACATAGCATATATAAAATTAGGCAGCCTTTCGAATATCAGATCACATTCTTTAAATTCCAACCACCCATCCATCCTTCCATCCGCCAACCACTTTTCCTAGACAAGGTCCCCGGGTTTTCTAAATTGCACCCTTTTTTTTTTACTGTAAAAAGAAACTACTCTTTTATTGTTTAAATTCACCATGTCAACTTATAATCTGTTATTAAATATTATTACCTCTTATTCTTATAAAAATAGGAGACACTCCATAAATGGGCATATGTCTAGTTTACAGCATGGACATCATGTTTTCAGTTTTCCAAGATATATGATCAAAAAAAAACATGAATTCCCACCCAAAAAAGCAGTAAGCAACCTACTGCGCTTAGCCTAATTGTACTTTTCAGCAATGAATGCTAATCAAGCATTGGCAAAGGGATTTGCAGATATTTATTTTAGTAATTTTATGTGTAGTGATACTTGATGAAGAGGAAAATTATCCATTTCTTTCATCATAAAATCCCCGCTCCTTTCTATCTACAGCCCAACAGACTTTTTTTATTGAAACTTTTATTTCAGTAATACTTCTTTTTCTGGCAAACTACTTCGCTGAGTGTTTATCTGTGCAATTCCTTCGCATCTAGCACACAGCACTTACCTTTAATCCTTGCATCCAGTTCTTTCTCTTTCAGCTCCTTGGGAGTGGAGAACTCGCTAAGTGTTATTTTCGGTGTGCTGTCACTTTGGCTGACAGAGCCAATCATCTCCTGCTCTTTCTCGTGGTTAACCTCAGCATATATGTTTATCCATGGAATTTTTCTTACAAAAAACATAAAAACACAAATAATGCAAAGAATAAAAGGAATAGGAACACTATAAATGGTTTATGTGATTCATGACAATATTTATATTAAAAATACTTTGCCAGATGTCGATCATGCTGACTAGTGAAGTTTATGCACAGTTTTGTCCTTCCAGCCTAGAATGGTACATTTAGTCAAAGGATTTTATGGACTGATATAGTCTCTGTTTGCCATACCAGGAGCAGGACAGAAAAAGAAACAAGTAGAAAATTATGCATTTTGCAGAGTAGGACTACAGAGTGAGATGTATGCTACTGTCATGACAACGAAAATGATTTTACCTTTTGAACTTGTAGATTAAAAAAACAGCTAAACCCAGGAACACAACTGAGAGAAGCATCAGCATAGCAGAGCTGCTGTTTCTCTGGCTGGAGTCAACCAGGGGAGCTGAAAATAAAATAAAAAAATTTGCATGAATAGAAATCTAATTACAATGCTACAGAATGAAAAACACTACATTTGGAAGTAATCTGCTCCTGAATTCCTGTCATGCATTATTTGCTTATGCTTTTCTATATGTTATACTTAATGTTATTCAAAGAATGCAAGAAAATATTCTAACCAACTATTAATCATATATTTATATATCATCCGTGTTCGGAAATAATTTATTCAGTCGACATAGTAAAATATAACATATCTGCATAATCTTCTTAGCTGAACCCATCAATAGAATGGCAAACCTGTAGCATTTTCACAAATGGAGATGTTTTTTTTTCATTTTAAAGTAGTAAAGAAGTAACATTTCTCACCTGCACTAGTTGAAACAGCAGTTTTAATTTTATTTTAATAAAATCAACACGACTGGTGGGCAAAAAAGGTAAGCTTAAATATTTTACTTCAAAAGAGGATGCAATGCCCTAGATAGATAAAATAATGGCTAATTATTGTCCAAAATGCTAATATAAATAGCACTAGTAATAACTAGAACAAATTCAGTTAATGCAGTAATTTAAAATGATTGACAGGATTTTCCATTATGTTAATTAAAATTGTTGCAAAATATATCTAAACATGCTATATTGTATAATCACCAAAAAACACAATCATGCATAGTTTTTGTTAGCGAAAATATCATGTTCTGGAATTGTGGGTTAATGAGGTGACTGGAACACGCTACAATGTGAAGCGTCCCTACAAGACAACATGTGACGGCAGTGACCTTTCTAAAACATTAAAGTCCTTCCTGCTGCGGGCAGGGAAAAAAAAAACCCTGCAATAAATCAGTCAGGGCCAGAAGCACATATTTCAGAAGTTAATACTTGTGGTTGACCCCCTGTCTATTTAAGGAACTGCCAACTGAAGGCACTATGCAATTATACTGACTACTGACTGCATGTGTTCTGAAGCTTGCCAAACAGAGGAGTGACACATTCTTTATTAATATATCTAGATTGCTTAGAAACAGTGCGTGTATGTGTGTGTGTGGCTGTAATATATATACACATATGCACTATAT
>JAODUD010000041.1:6654899-6665902 GCA_026784285.1 Stomatorhinus walkeri | reverse complement strand
AACCGCTTTCCCAGTCTCCCCCCCCCCCCCCCCCTGGGAATGCTCCCTGTTGTTGATTGGCTGGAACCATGTTGTGTGGCTCATTCAGAGCCACTTTATTTTTTTTTTCTTGTTTACAGAGCTGGGACTGCATAATAACAGTGGGTTTGTTTCAGTGCATACCCATATAAAGCAATTAGAAATTTTCTGGATTTGACAAAAAGTGTACCATATTAAAATCCCATCTCTAAAAGTCACATAACTAAGCTAGTCTGGGGTTTAGATCACCATGCCTCATACTGGGAGGATAATGTAGTGCAGGGGTATCAAACTCCAGTCCTGGAGGACCGGAGCCCTGCACATTTTTGGGTTTCCCCTCATTTAACACACCTGATTCAGATAATTACCACACAGCTCTTGAACTGAATTATTGGTGGTGGAACAGGGAAAGAACTAAGCTACACAAGGCTGCAACCCCCCAGGACTGGAATTTGACGCCCCTGATATAAGCCATTGGAACTTGACCACCCATAAATCTTGGTGTAGCAACTTCTGTATATCCCAAGCTAAATCTTAAATCTATTTTAATGTAATTTCTTTATTTTACCAAGGACACACATTGCCCACAACCATAACGTTAAAAGTGGGGATCAGCCAATTATGGTTCAGTAATGTTTCACATATTGTAAATCTATATCACATACACACACATACAATAGCACACATAAAGTACCGTTAGATATCATAATGTTGCTCAGTAGAACTTAATGAGGAAAGATGAAAAGCAAACAATCTTATTAAATAAATAAAATGATGCACTTTTTATTGTACTACAGTACACCTCATGTTTGCATCAGCTAATTGTGCACGGGAGGGGAAAAGCAATGTTTCAGTACTTTGTAGCCAATTCCTGAAGGCTGAAAAAACTGGTTTTGCAGTAAAACATCCTCCGAATTGATAATTACCAAATAAACAGAAAAACGCATTGAATACTGAGAAAACACACTTATGGGTATTGATATAAATGACAATTAAAATAATTAGTGTCTTACCTAAAGTTAACTGTGTGATGTAAACAATGACTCGAACGCCAGGCTTCAGTTCAAACTCGACCAAATTCTGATTAAGTGCACTGACTAGAATCGCTGATATCTGTTGAGGAAACAAAGTACATATCATAGCAATAAAGACAGAAAAAGGTCCTTTACATTCGCAAAATGTTTGCTGGCTGGTAACAAAAGTCATAAATTGTGGCTCACGTGTTCCAAGTCCTCTTCGCTTTTTTTCCTTCCTTCAGAATAGTTTTTGCGTGGTAGAATGAACAGTTCTGCTGCGGTTGGCAAACCAGGAAATACAGCTACCAAAAGTTGCTCTTCCAGAATGTCAGCCACCTTCAGTAAAATGGAAAAAGAACATCTAACAATGGATATAATAAACGTCTATCAGATATTTAATCTAATTGCACCTTTTTAGTAGAAAACAAGTTCATTTTCTTCAATAACACTTTAAGCTAATTAAGCTTTTTATCTGTCAGCTACATCCTCAAGTTTCACACAACATACTTAAATGTGTACTATGTGCAGTGTTCTTGCCTAATATTACTGCATAACCATAACTATCACAGGTATTATGCTATATTTTCAATATATTATAATTCAATTATCTGAAATCCTTTACACTACGTTTTCCAGTTACTTGCAAAAGGAAAGTCGAGTAGAAGCCCAAGAAAAGGAAAACAAAATGTAATAATACAAAAGCCAGGAAAAAGTTGCTCTAAAAATCAACACAGATAAGAAGCAGCTACTGAACCATATAGGGAAAAAAGCTGCAGGCCTACGTGATATATGCTGCCGAATGTGTGTTTTACAGGTGACATAAGCTGTACCTTGTCAAGGTAACATCACTTTTCTGAATTAGTACTTGTCACTAAAATCATGATATAAATCAAGTCTGTGGAATGACAAAAAATAACCAATTATAAGGTCAAGACAAACTGTATGTTACTTAAAATCATTACCTCTGACACTTCACAGAACTTAATAGAGCATAAGTGTTGTCTGAGTTAACTGTTAAGTTTTTATTATTTTACTTTGTAGGATTTCTAAACCAGCTTGAGAACAGAACCATGTTACACAGGGGGAGTTGGTAAACCCAATCCAGACATTATTGTAGATGTTTCCCTATCTCATAGTAAGGGAAAGGGTGAGATTCGTAGCAAAAATAGGGGAAAAATTATAGTCAGGAACAAACATATGCTATTTTTTGCATGGATGGGAAAAACAGAATAGAAGAGCTGATAGTATGAGTGATGGGGACTGACACATTCCCCTTGGGGCCTCCTGGGGCGACGGAAGGAATGAACACTTGTATATAAAACTAAGAAAAACAAGGATCAATTGGGGAAAAAACAAGTTAGCTGAACTTGCACAGTCACCTAAGTCACCTTCCCTGGGTGACACGGTACCCTCTCTCACACCCCCCCAATGCCAAACAGAGTGCCACCTTAAAGCTCTGTATGCACATGTCTTACATGTCTCTGTCCACTGCATTTGAACAGGATCCACATTTTGAGTATACTTCATAAGGAGGCTGACCAAGGTCAAGAACTTCAAAATCAATTGCTAATTAGCAATTAATCGATTCCAGATACAAAATCTCTCTACCCAATGGCTTATTTTGCCTTGCTCATTCAGTACATTTACATGCATAGCTAAGTTGAGCTACGGTTATATCTTGACTACTCCATTTAATCGGACTACTGTCCTTGTCCCAGTATATATGCACAGAAGGGGAAACAATTTATTGACCGAAGTATGTTTGACTCTGGTACAATAGGTGATGTTATGTCTCCTTTCAGCTTGTTAGTATTGGGATTTTTCTGGTTGACCTATTCCATCACAGACATAAAAAGTAATAAAATTAGTAATAATGGATGTGTGGACAAATGAAGTGACACAATCTTTAATTGCGATCTGG
Source organism: Stomatorhinus walkeri (assembly GCA_026784285.1). Lineage (NCBI taxonomy): Eukaryota > Metazoa > Chordata > Actinopteri > Osteoglossiformes > Mormyridae > Stomatorhinus > Stomatorhinus walkeri. The sequence continues at coordinate 6,662,947 of JAODUD010000041.1, read as the reverse complement.
TCAGAGGAACGGATACAAAAAGATTAAAATAGTATAACAAAAACTTAAATCAATATACTACGACTTTGAAAATCTTCAAATGTTGCAATGTGATTTTGTTGTAATAATTATTGGGCCCCTTATGAAACAAAAAAGGAGTTCCACATGAATTTCTCACACACCCATCTAGGAGTGATTTAAACAGCCAGGATGAAAATAATTATGATTGTCTCAGAGAACACATGCAGTGGAGATAAACATTAAACTGATTTTTAGACATATACTAGATAATCTTGAAAAAAATAATAATTCAAATTGCAAAATTCACTAGGTTTTTGTAAATTTAAGGCAAGAAAAAGTCTGATCTTAATCTAACTGATCAGTGATGTATGAATTGGGTGTGCATAACATATGATATTGGTATTAATATCACAAGTCGACTAGTCCTAATACAACCATTTTTCGAATCCAGTACAAAATACACAGCCTCGCTTTGTGATGTTATTCGGCAGCGGTATCAGTCTTTACGGCAATGGACAACCAACACCTTGAAGTGTTGGTGCGGTGGAGAAGCGCCCTTTAGTCGAGCTGTGAACTGGACAGCAATACAGCGCCGTACATTGGATACATGCTGTATGTCCTCTGCTACGCTCAAAGCTTCTTCTGTAACTTCCAGGCCAATGCTCAGGGGGAATAACTACGAAGCATGCGCAGAATGCCTAGGCCAGGTTGAGTCCGATTGAAAGTATACCTGCAGGAGTAAATCGACTCCCAATTGCATTATCTGGGTTTCCTATTCCAACTACGAGAAACTTGCTTTAGTATGATTTACCGGACAAACATGTTTACATGTACTGAAAAAGTCTAACTCTAATCGAACTAACACAATAATTGCATTTTCTTAGCGTAGACTACCTGAGAGCTGCATGGAGCCACTCTAAAAGGCCACAATACTGTAGTTTTTAAATAACTTCTTCAAGATAATCTACAGTGCTGGTAATAGGAAGATAAAGATCATTGTCCATCAATCCGTGAAAAGGTAACTGGTGCCTCAAGTATGACTGAATGAACCAAAACAGAGTCTAGAACAGCGATTCACTACCTATGAGTCTCAACTCAAATTATAGTTGTAAGATGGCGCCGGAGAGAGGTTGCATGTTGTGTGCTGCTCCTCGTAGACTTTTTGTTTTTCTGTCTGTATTTTTGTTATTGTCCCTGTTTGTACTGCTTGTTCGCTGTTACATTAAGTACGACTGTTCAACATCGATAAACACTGGAGCAACAAAGGCACAAGTCACGACTTTTGAAGTTATCGACCAGGGGCTGCTCAAAACCAAGTAACTCGAAACCAAGGTGGCGGACGCGACTCACCTGTTCGTGTCCGGAGGACGCAGAGGAGAAAACGTGGCCGGATACAAGCGAGGAAGAAACGCCGTGGACTACGACTTCCACTGCCTAGCATTTTCCTGGCCAATGTCCAGTCTCTGGACAACAAATTTGATGATCTCTGTGGTAGACTTCTTCTTCAGCGAGATCTGCGTGGCTGTTGTGTTTTCTGCCTCACAGAAACATGGCTCACCGCCTGCACACCAGATTCGGCTGTCCAGTCAGACGGCTTCTCTATCTACCGCGCTGATCAGTTGGTCTCCTCCGGGAAATAAGAGAGGTAGTAGGGTATGCTTCCTCATCAACAACGCATGGTGTATGGATGTGGAAGTTATCTCACAAAGCTGCTCACCGGACCTGGAGTGTCTGATCATCAAGTGCCGGCCGTTTTACCTGCCTAGGGAGTTTACAGCTGTGCACATGGCGACTGTTTACATCCCCCTGCAAGCAAACACCAGCACCGCACTTAAGGAACTATACCGCCTCATTACGGACTGCAAAAACATTCACCCTGAAGGTCTGGTTATCATCGCCGGGGACTTCAACAAAGCAAGCTTCAGGTCGGTTTACTCCAAATACTACCAACATGTCTCCTGCCCCACCAGGGGTGCTAATACATTGGACCACTGCTACACCACACACATAAACGCGTACCGTTTGCTCCCGTGGCCGAACCTTGGGCAGTCAGACCATCGCGCTGTGCTGCTTCTCCCTGTTTACAAGCAGCAGTTGAAGCAAATAGAACTGGAAGTGGAGGAGATGCTTAGGGACTGCTTTGAATCTGTGGACTGGGATGTTTTCAAAGAGTCCTCTGGAAATCTGGACGAGTATATCACAGTGGTCACGGGCTTCATGTGGAATGTGTGGAAGACTGCGTACCCACAAAGTCTGTGTGCGTATTTCCCAACCAGAAGCCCTGGATGTGTGCTGAAGTTTGCCGGCGGATCCAGGAGCGCAGCAGTGCGTTTCACTCCGGAGATACTCAGGCATACATAAAGAGCCGGTATGATCTCCGAAAGCTGTTAAATACGCAAAGCGTCAGTACACCCACAAACTAGACTCTCTGTTTAACAGCACAGCAGGCACTCATCGGATGTGGCAGGGCATTCAGTCGATCACGGACTACAAACCCCGGACACATGCGGCCACAATTACTGCTGCTTCACTCCCAGAGGAGTTGAACGTGTTTTTCGCTCGCTTTGAGCTCGCTAACATGGACAAGCCCATGCGTCCCCCCACAGCGCCTGAGTCTCTCTGAGGATAACGTGAGGACTTTTTCCCGACTCAACATCCGTAAAGCACCTGGCCTAGACAGAGTTTCAGGTCGCGTCTTAAAAACATGTTGCAACCAACTAGCTGCTGATATTTTTAATACGTCTCTGAGAGTTTCATCTGTCCCCACCTGTTTCAAGCACTTAGCCATCATCCCTGTCCCTAAGTAAAATAAAATAGTCTGCCTTAATGATTACTGCCCAGTAGCACAGACAGTCTGGACCCCTTCCAGTTTGCCTATCATAGCAACAAGTCCACGGAGGATGCCACCTCCATAACATTTCACACCACCCTGTCCCATCTAGAAAACATGAACTGTTATGCCAGGCTGTTGTTTGTGGTCTGCTGCTCTGCATTTAACACTGTCATTCCATCCCAGCTCATCACTAAACTCCTGGATCTGGGGCTTAGCTCTTCACTGTGCAACTTGGTACTGGATTTCCTCACCGACAGACCTCAGCAAGTGCGTATCGGTGGAAAAACCTCCTACATCATCACCACCAGTGCTGCCCCCCCGCAGGGCAGTGTGCTGAGCCCCCTGCTTCACTCACTCTACACCCATGATTGTGTAGCTAAGTACAGCTCCTACACCATCCTTAAGTGTGCTGACGATACCACCGTAATAGGTCTGATCAGCGAAGACGATGAGACGGCCTATCGGGAGGAGGTCAGACTCCTGGAAGAATGCTGTCAGGACAACGATCTCTCCCTCAACGTCAACAAAACTAAGGAGATGATTGTGGATTTCCGCAAACAAGCAACAGAGCACAACCCCATCTACCAGTCTTGGGTCTGCAACTGCTTACCGAAAAACTAGTGAACACTCATCCAATCCAAGAAGACAAACCACAGATGCTTAATTTAAAATTCACTGGCACATCCAATCAGATTTGTATGATAGGCATTGATAAGCATAAATTACAGAGTGCCCTACGTGCTTGATCATAGCGTTAATTTAAACTTGTACTTGAAACAAGGTTGCGGCTGACCTGGCATGGTAAAAATTGGACTGTGGTGCAAAAAGATTGAGAATCCCTGGACTAGAACACACACACATTTCTGCTTGGTATAAGCAAAGCAATAGTGATCTGTTCTAGCACCACACGAATTTTCATAACCAATCAACTCTAATTTAAACGATTGCCTGCAGAAGGGGTCCAGGAGCTGCTGGCTGAAGGCAAATGGGTATCTACATGACCTATTCTCTCACAGTGTTCCTGAAAAACCCACATACTCAAACACCACTCTTCTCAAAATGTCATTGTCCACCCACACATGGATCATCCCACTGTGGGCTGCCACCTGTGCTTCTTTGGACAACAACGTTAGCAGTCACACCAGCTATCCACTTATCGAGAATGCTGCAGGTTTCCCTCCTGCCAAATTTAGAGCGGTGGAAGAGGAAAGGTCAACCTAGCAGTTACAAGAGGATGGCTTAATCCTCAATAAGGATGCATGAAGCCTCCTGTTACTGCTGTTGACATGTAAAGAGGGGCTCTTGTGTCCCCCTCTGTTGAGATGTTTGACTGGGTAGTCTAGTATTGAACAGTTTATGGCATCACAAATGGATAAAGTCATAGGCCTTGGTACAAATTCTGGGAAAAACTACTTAGCTCAAGGATGGAATGACAAGACACAAGAAACTGGGAAAGTGGACTGTGAGTGAATGTTTTCTTTTTTTTCCAAGACAATGTCCCCATCAAGAAAGCCAGCTGCAAACTCTCAGGGTAATATACCTAACTTAAAAGATTAAAAAGCACCAGGCAGTCCGTCCTCTGCTACAAGCCACTGAGAATGGCAAACAAAAAAATACATACAAAAACAGACCTGCAGATCTGCATTGTTTGTGTGCATGTATTTTAAAAATCCAAAAACACAGACACACACACAGTATATTTCCACTTTTAAACATTTTCTTGCATATACTGTTTATGTTGTGAACTGCATATATGGTTTATCATATTGAATATGCAAGAATGTTTATAATATACAGTATATAGAGAATATACTGTAACTATTCACAGGATATATTTCATTACTCGGGACACTTATTTTAATTAGTCTTCCTTTAAAAGTCCGTAAAAGTAGGTTATGAAATATAAGGGAGAGAAAATATAAAAAAAACATTTTTATACAGATCTGTCCAAATAAAATAACGATTGTGAGTTATTACATTGAACCATGTTTTTTTCTGATAAAAAACAATAGTAATACACCTTTATTTCTACTACATTGTATCAATTCGATACCTGATTTTTTTCTTTAATTTATTTACACCGCTATATAAGACAAGGACAGAAAGTTCCTAGTAGTTAAGGACATGAACATGAAGGTTACTAGTTCAATTGCCAAGGGAGGTCCTTCTGTAGACTATTGGGTAAATATTTATTTCTAACTTCTCTGAAACACTGCTTTGTAGAAATCGGTAAAAATGTTTCTTTTGGAAAGTCAGCTCAAGGAGAATGTAAAGTGTTTCAGTACAACTATACAATTCATGTGATGTTTTCCACCTAAATTATTTTCTGAAGGCATGTTTTGTAAAAGGATACCTGTTAATAATATGAAATGAGCCTTTTTGTCATATATTTATAATATACTAATCTGCAAATGCTGTGCCTTGATATATTTATAACAAAAGCATGAAACTTTTATATAATAAAAAAAATGCTGACTCGCTTTTCTTTCAGATGCCATTTACATTTTTACAGCAAAACTTGAAACATAGCTGTACAACAGGTTCCTAATTTATTTAAAAGTCAGCTGCACATGGAAAATCTGTTTTTCAAATGTTCTGTTTCCATGTTTCAATATAATTTAGTACTTAAAACAGGCTATAAAATGTAGTTTTGACAGTGTGCTGTAATCCCACCCACAGCACAACAGATGATGGGTCTTTCAAAACACACTGCTTGTTATGGATATCAATAAGCATGAAAGAAAAATCAAGAAATGAGCTGTATTTGTAAAACATAAATTTATAGACATCGGAGCTCAGAGAACCAGCAACTACTAGCACCTCTTAAGCTGAATGCTTTAATAACCGTCATTAATTGTCCGGTTTTATGTGACATGTAATGTGATTATACTGTTGCATATTATGCTTTTCTGGAGAATGACTCAAGAGGATGCTCAGTATCCCTTCACCACTAAGTCTTAATTACCTTGCTTCTGTCTGCTAGCAATTCTTAAGAAATAAATCAGTATTTTTTTTGTTGGAAGCTCCTTCTTGGAGACACGAAGTTTCAAATTAGACCTAATACACTGAATTTTTCAATTCAATCTTCCATTCAAGTCAGGGTGTATATATGATGGTGTTTTTTTTTGTTGCAGTTGATTTGATTTAGGCTATAAGATTAAGTTTACAAGATAATAGTCTTTACTGAGTCCTGTTGTTGCAAAGCATGTTTAAGGTTATTTATTTATAATAACGTATCATAATTCTGACTTTCTTTCAATGTGATGTCGATCAAGAATGTCAAAAATTGGGTATTTCACCTCTGAGGGCAGCGACTCTACCCAGCTAGTGGGGGAATGAGGTGAGAGCTGAGAAAATGGCTGGTCCCTCCAGGATTTCACAGTATGAATGTCACAGAATGTCACAGTAAGAAATAGGCCGCCTGACCAATTATCCTTCAATTGGTCCGGTGACAAAACAAAAGCAGAAAGTAGAGGAATCCCAGGGAGGAAAGAACTCGTTTACATGTAGCCCAAAAAGAGCCGTTGGTACATTGTTTCATATTCTGCTTGGCCGTTGACATATCTTTGTCCTGTTCCTTCTTCCGTTTGCTAAGGATAATACTTAAACTATCTTTGTTTGCTTTCCTTTATGCTGTTAAGTACTGTTTTCGCACCTGCATCTGTTTACCCTTATACCCCTTCATGTTAGGGGTCCTTTGAAAAGACAGAGCCGATGCTCTTGCACAAGCTGTATAAATAGGCAGCTCTGCACAATGCAAACAGTGAGTGTTCGGCCACTTGGGCATTTGCCTACAATACATTGCAAGCTCAGTCTCAGCATCGGAACAGAGCAATAACAATCAAATTAGAAAAACATAAGTACCTAATTTGATAATTTGGTCAAATAGGCTACCTGCCAGTCAACTTACCTGTGAGACTATAATTCTAAGAAATACTCAGAAAAATACTAAATACTAAAATACTAATACTAAAAATAGTAATAATAAAAAAATACTAAGAAATACTCAAGTACTCAGAAATGTATACACTCTGAGTAAAATGTATACATTTGCTTGTCACTGGGGCTGTACCCTTGTAGTTGTATGTTTAAGGGTACAGAAATGTTCCTCTGAGTTAAAAGGGGTACAGTGACCTCCAGCTAAGGGTACAATTGGCAGACCCTTGAGGGTACAGCCCCAGTGACAAGCAAAGGTACAAATATTTGCCCTTTTTCTGAGATTTATGTATTGCGATGACTGCTAATATCATGTAATAACCTCATATGCAATCTATATATCTTAAATTGGCCCATTTGTTCTGTTCACTAATCTTTTGCAAAAACAAACAAATACAAAAATAAATGAAGAGAGAGTCTTAATAAGGATTCATTATTTGCATCTAGGAAGTGGCTGCCAAATGTATTAAGATATTAATTTACCAACTGCTTGATTGGTTGGTGAATTCTAAAATTAACAAATTAGTAATAGTAAGCTTTTATATGAACCACAGATATCCTCACTACTCTCTATCTTTTTCATCCGCACTTGCCTGTAGAAGGGCCTTCTTAATCACCCTTCCTATGTCCTGCCTCCACTCAGGGATGTTTGGGTTGTACTCATCCAGATTAGGGGAGAAAGATAAAAGGAGTGATTTGAAGAACTCTGTGAAAACATAAGAAATGGCCATCATTTAATAATTCTTCCATTGAAAATTTTCAAAGACCCAGCTCCATGATAGTTCTCTATAGGTGAACAGTCTATTAGTTACAAAGATGAATGCCTTGCTTTTAACAAGACGACAGTATAGTCCTATCTTAAATATTTAACAAACTAGTATATTACTTTGAAAAACAAATGCAATTTTTAATTAAATTTAACATTAGCATAACAGTTCTAAAAGCATTACAGGGACAATGGTAATACTTCTGTCATGACAGAGCAAAATATGTGAATTATAAGCAGTAATTCAATTAATATCCATTTTTATTCTTTTCAAAGGTTGTAGCTGGGAAAAAAACAATTGAAAAGGTTTCAATATAAAAACAAAGAAAATTAACAATAATAACTACTATTTACCTTGGACTGCTATTGTTCTTGTATCCTGTAATATTATATTCCCAGAAGACACCTGGACTGTAACAGTATTCATTCCCTCTGCTGCAAAAGTAGTGGAAATGCTTCCTTCCAAGGTTACTATTGGCTACAACGAACAAAAGAAATTGGTAAACACACACA
>JAODUD010000041.1:6638356-6654799 GCA_026784285.1 Stomatorhinus walkeri | reverse complement strand
ACACATCTCCAAGGTATTGTTTCTATACAAAGCACAAGTATAAGCAAATTCACATTTGATTACGTTTACAAGAACATAAATTTCACCCGGCACTTAGACATTACCTCAGTGCTGTTCCAGAACCACCAGAAATAGGTTACGGTTCTAGGATAGCTTGGCCAGACGACGGCAGAGAGGTTGACCTCCTTGTTCCTGATTGCAACAAATGGAGCTAAGAGATGGACATGCTCTACTGGGCCTGAAAGACATCACATCATTATAAATATGTACAATTAACCTCACTATTTATATGTGATGGTAAATCAAAATTCTGAATTATGGTATCGATTGTATATAATAACTATTGCCTTTTTGTAGACAAAATGTACTAGGCCTACCATTCTTAATAGTATACAAAAACCCATTTAGTGACAATAAGTGAGATTTCAAAACTTTGCATGGTAACATGTGACAAGAGTATGTCGTCGTAACAAGATGATCTGTTTTACTTACAGCTAATGTGTAAGTAAAGTGTAGTGCTGTCAAATCCAAGGTTGTTTTCTGCAAGTGCAGTAACTCGGAATATCCCAGCACTTTTGTAAAGATGTTTTATTCCATCCTTAGTCCAGGTAAGGTTTGAGTAGGACACTGCTATGCCATCCCCAAAATCCAACTGAATGTTTGTTCTCATAGAATCACCCTGTGGGCAGACAGAAGAAGTTACACGCACACGTTTGTCTCCTTTACACTGCTCTACGAAATGTGATGAATGTTTTCATTTTTACTTGATCACTCGGATAGCATATCTTTCCTTTCACAATACATGTCTAATACTTCTGGTTATTGCAATCATACTAGTGTGACTTTCTGACATTTGCCTTCTACTGCTGAAGCCAGCTGGATGGAATATTTCGGATTACGACTCAACAGCGCTGTGACAATTTCCCCTAGACACATGTACATAATATCAAAGTTAAAAAAACTGGTAGTGCATTAGTGCATTAGGCTCCTAATTAAAAAGTTTCATGTGACTGCGATTAATAACATTTATGATTAGTGTCAGCTTGCAAATTAAACTGAAATACAAAACAACATGTTCAGATAATTAAGTGTATTTTCGTTTGATGTCACACAATGTGGAAAAAACAGGATAAAGGATAATACAGAATTCAGATACAGAATCCATGCATAGAAATGACAGACGGCAAAATGAATAGACACAATAGGCTGCATATTTTTCACCTTCTGATCTGCCCCTGCAAATGAATCAATGGACCCATGCAAATTGCAGGCTCCTTTGGGGCTACATACTGTATGGCAGTTAGTAGCTTTAGATTGAATGGCAGCAGCCAATAGTGATGTCAGCGTCCAAATGTGGGGTTGTCTGACCCAACTTGCAAATCACAGATCTCCCTCCAGCGCAGTGTAAGACAGTACATTTGTGGTATTCATTTGTGATGCAGCTTGAGTCGTGAGAAGTGGTAATGCATTATTACAAATGCAAACATAATTTTTTTGAGGCATTTGGTTTGCTTTCGAGTGCTGCGGAACGTGAAAAGTTGCACAGATTCACTGGGTGGCTATAAGATATTTTATGCTTCGTTTTGTAGAAAATCTAAACATAAAGTGGCTGCAGAAACATATAAACACAGTATGAGGGAAAAAAGTCAAGAGCATAACTGCCATTATTCTGTGGCTATAATGCAGTGTTTGTTATTCTTCTTGTTTTGCAATTGGTTTCAGAAACATTTATTCTTTATACTCTAGGAGGAAATGATGTATTGTCAGTATATATTTTGGCAGAATTTCAGGTTTTCATAACACAAATGCGATTATCGTGCTCACTGTATCAAAAACTTCTTAAAATATAAGAGCATGTATTTAATTTCTCCTCATTTTGAGCTAACTATTCAGGAAAAGCTTGTTTTAATGGCAGTAATGATGAGAAACTATACGACAGTGTTTCCCAACCCATTCCTCAGGGAACCCCAGACAGTCCATGCTTTTGTTCCCTTCCAGCTCCCAGCCAATCAGGAACATCGAAGACCTGGTATAGGTGTGCTGAATGCTGAGAGGAAGCAAAAACATAGATTGTCCGGGGTTCCCCAAGGACTATGCTGGGAAACACTGCTATACGATACTACTGTATATTGGTACTATTATATATTACCTACATTACACAACATTGTCTGTTGTCTTGCATATTCCCCACATTCCTGTACTCAATAAGCAGCCAGAATATGGATGGAATCATGTATTTTATACATCTCTTTGTGTTTTAATAATATTTAAAATATTTCAAAATCAATCACCACATTAAGCATTCCAGCTGTCGCGGCTGTTAGGGCTACTAGCGAAACAGATCTGTTTATCTGTATTATTTTGTCAGAGAGCCTTTACCTTACACAAGAAGCACAACCTGCTGGCACATAGCACATATCCTGAAAATATTTTTCAAATTCTGTAGAACTAATCAGGAAGCAGTAAACAAGCCTGTACGGCTAAGCTGATTTGACTTCACTTTTGTTTTCTGTTTTTCTTAATTTTTCCATAAATCTCAAACTCAGGTTTAAACAATTGTATTATAAGCTATAGAGCAGGAGTGTCAAACTCCAGTCCTGGGGGGCTGGAGCCCTGCATATTTTGGGGTTTCCCCTCATTTAACTCACCTGATTCAACTCCTTGTGCTAATTACCACACAGCTCTTGAGCTGGATCATTTGTTGTGGGACAGGGAAAGAACTAAGCTACACAGGGCTCCGGCCCTCCAAGTGTTACGAGCGACGGGGCACGAACCACGGAAGCAGGTTAATGAGGAAACAGCAAGACACAGGGGACCAAAACTGGAACCAACGTCACGAAATGTCAATGACTGGACAGGGGTAAGACAGACTCATAAGCACTGAATACACAGAACTGTTAACAAGAAATAGACACACCTGAAAACACCGAGATTCCGCAAAAGGTAACAAGGGGGCGTGGACACAGGTAGATTGGACGAGCAGGTCATGACACCAAGACTGCAGTTTGACACCTCTGGTCTAGAGGGTTCTATTATGAATATTTTACTCAGGCCATTTATTTAACTGCAGCGCATCTTTAAGGGTCACTGACGGTAACAAGGTATCTGTAGCTGTCAGGGTTAGTGCGCATCCTACCCTGCTCGTCATGTCTCCTCCCCGTTTGGCCAGCAGGTGTTGCTGGTCATCCTGTTCTCTGTCCTGTCTCTTGTCCTTCCGCCCCAGTGTGCTATCCCTATTCTCTAGCCTCCTGCATGACTCAATGGGATGAGTATGTGGCTTAGAGACTGAGAACCTGCCAGTTGTGGGTCTGAGGCTGGCTTGGAGTGTATTCAGTTTTCTGTGTTATGCTTGTTCTAGATTTGGTGCATGTTAAAGTTCCTTAGTTTCATGCTCGTTCAGTCATTTAATTGAAATCTGCCCCACCTCTTCCTTGTTGTCCTGAGTGCTTTTCAATTTGTTAATCTGATTATGCTTTGCACCTGTTCCTTGGTGTTTGTCCTGGTGTTCCAGTGTATAAGTGCCTACCTGTGTTCAGTTCCTTGCTGGTGTTGTTGTTACTCTGTGTGTGTTACCCACTTCTACTGCCCAGTCCTGGTCTCCATTTTGCTTAGTTCGGTAGTTGTGTTTATTCTATGGTTTTCAGTGAATTCTTTATTTCTTCCCCTGTGTATTTTTGACCCCTCATGGTCCTTTATTTTGTGCTTTGGTTCAGTTTTGTCACTAACCCCCGTGTCTCTTGGGACCGCTTCACTTCCACCTACACCATGCCATGTCAACCTGACAGTATCTCTCGATTCCTTATTCCTGAACAGGGAGGTGTAGCTGCTGAGTAACGTCATTGTAGAGGATTTGACTGCCATGGCAGCGTGCAGATAGTGCCATCCTGATAAAAAGGTCTGAGAAGCAGAAGGTCCCGGTACTGTGACAATGCGCTGACCTGAACAATGTTATTCTAGACAACAGCAATGTTGCTTGTGGGCTGGGGGGGGGGGCTTCTTAAATGCAACAAGGCCTGAAATTCATACCTTCTGCGCGCCACCCTCATTTTGTAGTGGTAAAGATTTGTTTGTATATAAATAAAATAAATGTCATATGCCATAGTGGTGTGTTTGCAAACAACCATAAGATAAGAGTGGCCAGTTATTTTCAATGCCTTGCTTAGCAAATTTTTCTAAAACTGCGCTTCTTAATCCTAACAGCATATTAAATATTTATCACCATTCTCCCTACCCAAGAAATACCACCGTATCAAGCTTCATGAATATAAATTAAAGTTGAATTCAACTGGAGGATTTCCAAATGCACAAGTCCACTTCCACAAGGATTCTTCGTCTACACCCCCCTCCCCATCGTTTTTTCATATCTGAGAATCCCTTTCTTAATGAAAGGAATGGGGCCTCATTTCCTCAACTCATCACACAGTAATATGACAACTTTGCCACGAAGGAACCCAGAGAGGGAAACACACACCTCAAAGCGTGATGAAAGACCTCTGCCTGAGTGATATTGTAATATCACTGAAACATATTCCCCTGAATCTAATGTAGACTGCCGCAACATCATATGGGAACAGCGTGCCCTGGAAATATTCCGCACCATTACTCCTTCCAGGGTCAAAGCAAGGTCTCCCCAAAAACTTCCTTATAGGGCTTTTGAATCTCAGGTGAGGGTGAACCTGCACACCTTGGAGACAACACCATGATGGAAGTCAAAAAACACTATTTTTTATTCCCAATGACTAATTAATAAGTAATCAGAGTTATTTGCAGTTTGTCTGATTTTTAAGAAAAAACAATGTGCACCAGAATGAAACTTCTTACATCCATCCATCTTCTAATTACTTATACTTGTCCAGGTTGTTGGGAACGAGGGGGTAGAAACTGTTACAAACTTTGGGCACAAGTCTGTGGTCATCAAAGACCAGTCGAGAAAAATTAACAGTACATGACTATATTAATTAATTAAAACAATAAAGTAGGAATCTATTCAGCTAATTTGAAGCTCTGTACTTAGAAACCAATTTTCATGGTGCAGGGCTTGTACAGCCAATTCTAAGTACATTAATCTGTGCAAGATGATTATATAATCACCTGCAAATTTATTAGTGTATATGAAATAGTATACTACAAGGCTGACTTTTTGGTCATTTGACCTAAATGTTGTCATAAACAAAGATGTAAAGGACGTGCAAATGTGGATTTTTAGTGCAATACAAAGCAAGTGTACAAAACTTGCAAAATTGTGGATCTAAAGATTCTGACATTCTACCTGCAGTATTGGGTAAATATTGAGGGGTTTTGTAACATAAATTTTAAAATTTAACTTAAATATTAAGCAACCATTAATCAGTAATGCAAAAATGGGTCAAAAAGTAACAAATTCAATATCCATCTAAAATGTATGCAGTATAAAGCTTATGTTGTTTAACAGTTTACACGTCTTCTTTGTCTGTGAAATTTCACCTCTCACCTCTTTCGTATGGAAATGTCACACAGCACAGGTGATTGCATAATTTAACTTCATTTACCATTCAGTAAATGTCAAAAATCAAGAGAAAACTCTAAAGAGAATGTCTCTATCCCATGCAGGAGTTGGATTTATGATAATATTTCAGTTAAAACACCATGTGATTTATATATGCTTTCTTGCCTGTGATCTATGTAATTAAACGGGACATTCAAGATTGTTCTGTCCAACTGCGAATCCTTTTTTCCCTTTTTAATTGCCACTCACAGTAAAATTCTGTGACCTGCACAGTAGGTCACTTGTTTATACGACGAACGTAGACCACCATACAGTGTAATTTAAGTGCTTAAGTTGCCATCTCCTTAATAACCTGTGTTTCAGGTTTAAATGTTGAGTTTCATTTGAAGCGACTAAAAGATTTTTTTTATCAGACAGCAGTCTTAATTTTTCATTGTAATTTTTACTTGATTTACTTTTTCCTTCTTACCGAGTTTGCTAAGAAACAGGTAGTCTCAGTCTTTTGAGATGCCGTTTTCCAACATAGTTAATTTTGCTATTATAGATTTGAAATCTGCAGCTTGGCAATAACCTAATATAATGGGATTATATTATATATTTTATTACTGAGTCTGGGGTAGTGCTGATGCTGTACACACAGCTGTGTGACTTATCTGTGGCTCTGGGTAATTAGGTTCCCAGGAAAACAAATGGCAAAACAAACTCACCTCTTCAAGATACACAAGGAACGTAACGTTGGCACCAAGGGTAGCTGTCAGCTTCCCGTCATTAGTGATCAACTGAAGGCCTCTGGGAGCTGAGTTAGGACATTGCTGCTTCTTGGCTGTATATATTTCCTTCACTCCCTTTGTACAGTTATTGGATACTACTTTCCGGTATCTGGCCAATGGACAGGGAATATACCACTTATGTTTTTGTTCAATGCATTAGTGCGTTAAAAAATAAGCATTTCACTTTGTCAAAAGTATAATAATGCTATTCGGATTGTTCACCCAATGGGAAAAAGAGTTATTCTGTCACTGAGGAGATATAGAAGAAAGGGTAACGTAGATGAGAAAAATTCTGACCCAGTGCTGTTGAGGAAATTTCTCCCATAGCTGCAGCTTTTGGTCACTGTGGAAGGATTAAACCAAAATGCCTGCAGGCATTTTCCATCCCCGTGGCTTTCATATCCATAATCACTGCAAAAGAAAATTAAAGACCATCATTATTATTACTGTTGTTGTGTTATTGTTCGCTGTTGTTGCTGTTGTTCATTGATTAAAATATTTAGGGGGGCACGTTGGCTTTTTTGCTGTAACCGCAGATCTCCAGGGGTGGGGGCTTGAATCGCAGCCCTTCTTTTCATGTCAAGAATTTGCACTTTCCAACCTTGGCTCCCTATAGCCTGCATTCCACCCACAGTCAAAAGTCATGCAGTTACGCTAACTGGTCTATCTGAATTGTAAAGTGTATGATTGCCTGTGTGCACGTGCCCTGCGGAGGACTGGCAGGCCTTCCAGGGTGTACCTCTGGCCTCCTTAGATAAAATACAAATATGTGACAGTCCTGTTTCAACAGAAGTTTAATTCTAGGTAGGAGTGTTTCACTCCCTCTCTGACAATATGAAAAGCACCTACACTGCAAGGTCTAAGACATACAATACAGAAAAAACACAATAAATCAGTTTGGCTCTGAATGGATACGTTTTAGATTTATTTAACACATACTGAAGAGTCTTACATTTTCAGTAAAATATATGTAAAATGTTTTTTTTTCCATCTAAACACGCCATTATTATTTTTCACTACCATATTGTAGATGCTTGTAAATTTCCAAATCAATCTTCCGTTCCGCCACTAAAGACTAATGCTGATAGTGGCAGTCAGCAGCACAGGCTGACAATTAACCAGCCGACTGACCATCCATTATCTCATTAGGGTTTTGGACAAAGTGCTGTGAACTTCTGTTTATTTCAGAACACTGGAAGAAATCTTTATTCTGTTAGGTACTTTCACTGTGCACAGTTCATGTATATTTTTCATATAATTAAGAGTACCTTATGTTATTAGGTCAAGAGGATCTTACTTATTCCAAATTATACAATAAAGTATTTTTTTGCTTCCATCAATATGAGTAAGACCTAGAGTTAGTGCATAGTGAAATGTGCTGTTTGTGTGAGCCTGTAGTAAATGTAGAGCAATGGAAGGTGGTTGCCGGAAATACTGATCCACTGCAACCCCATCACTATCGATTACCATGCCCTGGCCAAAAATGCTTCAGGTAATGAAATCGAGGTGACCCTGCTAGAGTCGTTTGCCTCTTTGAGGTTAGAGAAGGATCAGTTCTTGGGTTTGGAAATGATGTGTGTACCTGTTCAGCTGTTTTGAAAGTAACACTTTAAGTTTGCAATATTTCTTTGTATTTTAATAGTCATTATTTTTTATGGAGGGCGGGGGGCATCCTCATGCTGTGATCTTACTTTAGTGTGGCTTTGGACAAATGTGTCCTGATTTTGTAATAATTTCCTTTCTTTCTTTTGATCCCAAGCCTCTACACCTGTCTTTCCACTCCAGCAATATAGTCACAATTTTACATAATTTTAGGACAAAATAAGAACTTTTTTCATGCAAGTTAATTCAAAAACATTATAGGTACTAAAACTGTTAACAACAAAAGTAAATCAATGTTGCACACGTCCATGTTTGCATCAAAGGTTGCAGACTGACTCATACATAAATCAACTCATTGAATGTATCATTGTCTCCTGAAAATGTCAATAAAAACAACCTCTTCTGGGACCTAATGGAGTTGTGCACATGCTGTTTGACCTTGTACAAACACCATTACAATCAAAATATTGAAGTACTGTCCTGAATTTGCAGCTATTTCAGGCGTTCATTTGAACCATTTGCATAATAATACAGAATTAGAAAAATCTTTAATCTCTCATTCATAGTATTGCGTCATCTTGCACATCATTACTATAGATGTAAAAATTCATCCAAACATTCATCAGCAAAGCATCTGGATGCACTAGAAATATGTCCTAGAAGGCAGCTTTGTATTCTCTTCATCAAATAAATTATTTTGTAAAAATCCAACATTATGAAGTTACACTGGCGGCAACCCTTTTAAGGAAAAGTGGGTGATGGACGAATGGATTCAACTTACTAGTAAAATATGTTTATTTCTTTAATTTGCACTAAAAAGCTAGTCATTTTTAAAGCAGTAAGACTGGCAGATTAATATACATGCATTAATTATTTCATTCTTGAGAAGAGTTTTATGACATTTTATGAAATTCTCGTGTTACACTTGTGGGGGGTAGATGGGGGAGGAAGGAGACGGCAAAGACATGAAAGACAATGCATTTAAGAATTGTATTTATTTAACAGACGCTTTCATTCAAAGCGACACATTTCGAGGAGACGATGTCAGACGATCCATGGAGCAATTGGACGGGTTATGGGCCTTGCTCAATGGCCTAACGGTGAGACCACTCAGCCAAACGCAGGATCTGAACTGGCGACCTTCCGATAACAGGCAGGGTCCCAACCTGCTGAGCAGTCTTGAACAGGGATGACTTGTCTGTCAGAGGCCCAAGTACTGTCAGCAATATTTCCCTAAAGCTGGGAAAGGAACGGGCAAAACACCAGGCTTGTTTGGCAGTCAGTGACCTGACTCAAAATGTCATGGTTTGAACTGATTATTCTGCTATTTAGCAGTTTATATAGTTAATAAAGCATTTGGGTTGTCTGCCCACTCTTAATTGTAGGTGTTCAGTCTGACCCAATGTAACAAGTATAAAAAACATATATATAAAACATCCATGAACACACACACACACACACACACACACACACACATATATATATATATATATATATAATTTTTAAAGATACACGTATAAAGCGGTAGATTATATGAGCTGTGCAAGTGAATTTTAATTGTAATTTTTTTAGTTAATTGATTCTTAGCAAACAACACAATATGATGTAGTGATTAATAACATGTTTAACTAAAATAAAATATTTTTCTTTGTGGCAGAGTCAAAGCTACTATGAACTATTAAAAGCTAAAAACATAATAAACATTAATATGAAATATAAGAAACATATTAACAGCTTGCTTTGCTCAAACTGTTCGTCTTCAGCAATCCACAGTCATTACCGCTTAGCAGCTTATGTCAATTTGTTAGATGTATTGCAAATGAAAATCAATATGTATAAAGATGATGGTGTATGTATATTTCAGCCTCTATTTGATCAACTTGTCATCTGTTTCAGAAGATCAAACAAGCTAATTTGTCCTAGTTAACATATAGTTTTAAAAGCAGATGCCGTTTTACGGGTCCTGTTCTGACATCCTCTATAGTGTGCATTAAAAGTTATGGATTATGAATGGGCGGTATGCGACTCTTTGAGATAAGACTCAGGGTCTGAGATCAGAAGGCTGACAGCTCAAATCATTTGGCTGGGGAGTGTTGTCACTGTGGGGGCCTTTGGCACTTCAGCAAGGCCCTTAACCCCAATTGCTCCAGGGACAGTATCTGAACTGAGCCTTTGATCGTCACTTTTACTTTTCTGAACAAAAGCATCTGCTATATAAATAAATGCAATGTAATGGACTATCTGATAATCTTACAAGTCTCCGTCATACTTCAAAGAAGGTGGAGTAGTGGGCTCAGGCTGATTTCATAACGGCACATTGAAAAGAATCACAACAATGTTAAAAACAAAAAAATAAAAGCTCTATTATTTCACATTTGTTTGACCTTTTTCCTTTAGGTTAATTGTGGGAACTTACCATTCAAAATCATAGGTTCTACAGATGCAAGGTTCAGCTGATAGTATTCTGGAGTAGTCTTTTCCCAGCATGCATCGGTTTCCTGGTCTACGCTTCATATAGATTTGTTTTTCTCCCATAACACAAGGTTCACCCTTTTGAAATACAACAATAAATTCATATGAATGGATATGTGTAGTCTAGGTGAAACTGGGAATAAATACATATGAATGGGTATGCGTAGTCTAGGTCAAACTGGTAATAAATACATATGAATGGATATGCGTAGTCTAGGTCAAACTGGTAATAAATACATATAAAAGGATATGCGTAGTCTAGGTCAAACTGGTAATAAATACATATGAATGGATATGTGTAGTCTTGGTCAAACTGGTAATAAATACATGTGAATGGATATGTGTAGTCTAGGTCAAACTGGTAAGCTTTGCATGTCACTAAATAAGAAATTTATTAAAAATAGAATTTCATTCTGAATGCAAAGTTCTTCTTTTGTATAATCTGTCATATAAATTCATCATATTACCTGGTTGTGCAAATGCCATGTCTGGTAGTCCCCTTCAGTGCATCTTCTAGTGAAAATGGATTTATAGTCGATTTTGATAAGCTGCCATTCAGAATGATGGCTAAAGTGCCCGAAAAACCTTTGGATATAAATATTAAAAATTAAAACAAATAATAGCTGCTTATCTAAAGCCATCATCTTTTACGGATTTTAACACCCTATCTCTAATAAACCAAATCATAATGAACATTATCTGTTACTTTAATATACAAAATTGCACAAAAATAATGTTTCATCATTATGTCTTTTATGAAAAGTAGCTCTAGAATTTTATATCTTAGCTACATACGTCATTATCTGATTTTCTGTCCCAGGCTCCACTAAAATTCCATCCACAAAGAGAGGCACGAAAGAAAAGCCATGTCGAATCCACTGTCTGCCTTCATCAAAGCTGATCCTGGTAGAACCAAAGGAGAGAAGCATTAATCTAGCCTGCTGACAGGAAAGAAAAAGTATATGACATTTATAGTGATTGTAGGAGGTCGAAAGATGTTAAGGCGTTGGTAAAAAATTAATACTTTCAGCAGAACACACCAGAAACTCCAATTTCATTTAATTAGCGAGCTTCTGTTGAAAGAAAACATTTCCTTGGAATATCAAAGGACAAAAGCAAGAGACATAAAGGCTGTTTCTCAAAAGAGAAAAAAAATCAGACAATTTGAGGGGGGACTGTTGAGTTTTGGTGCAGTTTAGTTGACAGTATTATAAAAACAAACCAAAATAGAAACTATTTATGTTTACCACCAGTACAATGTCTTTCACCCAACATGCACCAATTCATTGATTCTGACAGCTTAACACCATCAGTTGCTGAGTGGATATTTTATTGTACTTGACGTGGCAAACATGAAATACAAAAAGATTGCATGGACTTTCCTGGTACTGCAGATCTTTTTCTGCAAGTAACAACATGCACTTGGTTGATGCCAATGTTCCACGTTGTGTTTGTAGTGGAAAATATTTTTTGCCTCTCAGAGAAATGCATTCTGAGCATCTGTCATGGGGCTTCGATTGTTAAATGGAAGGAAAGGCAGAAGGTCACACTTCACAAGTTCATAAACTCTAATTTCAAAAGCATTCAAGTGCTGAGGAGATTTAGAGTTCGAAGGCAAAGAACTGTGAACAGTAACCAAGCTGGGGGGCTCACGTTTTATGAAATCAGATTCGAAGCAGGAGTGTTAGGCTCATCATAATGTTGATTTTATACCGCTAAATACTGTTTAAATAATTAAATTAATTCAAAATAACAATAAGGACACTTTATTGAGCTCTGCGGGGAACGTTCTCTTTTTGCCTACCCTTCCTGGTACAGTGAAGAACAGCCACCGGCAGCAGCCCCCAAGGGTCCATGGGCCCACAGACTTATGACTATTTTGCCTAAGCTGGGTTGGAAGCAGCAACCTTCTAATCACAGGTACAGAGGCTCAGCCTACTGAACCACATTCTACTCTACATGCCATGTTGTTAGATGTAATTCCTGCTATATTACATTTTATGACCTTCAATAATATGCATTATAGGCGGAGACCAGTATTATAGAATAAATATCGGATTGTACAATTTCCCAACACAATAACAATCATAAAATGCAGAACAAAATATGTTCTTGACAGTCACCACATCGCAACATACCACAGATGCCTGATAGGGACTGTTGCTTGCTTAACTGCAAGCAGGGCACCTCCTTTGTCCAGAAACCAAACACTATGCTCTTCCTCAAAAATCTACAAGTCAAGGGTAGAAACATACTTAGTGTAACACCATTTGTAGGATTTGTCTAGTTCCTTGCTTTTAATTGCTGTATTATTAAAATGAAAAAGATCACCTAAACAAAAAAGTTCAAGAACACAAAGTAGGGTAAGAATTTGGTATATTTCATGAAAAATGTTATATATTTTTTTAAGATGATTTTTCCTACCTGTCTCCAGTTATTGCCAGCATCTGATGATATATACATTCCAACATTATTGTATGAAAGCTCAGAGCCGATATTACCTGTCAGAAATGAGTATGGGCATAACCATTTTGCAATGACTTGTAATCATTCTGGACAAATTCGTATAAAGTAAGCGCGTATGGGGTAGAACACTTTACAGTGTTTAGAGAATATGTTTATAAACAGGTTAAACAATGCTCTTATTTTTCTTACAAAATGCCATTTTTTAATATTTCTGAGATCTAAATACAATTCACACAGTTTTAGCATTTATGCAGAGGTTGTTCACAAAATGTCGCAGCATGAAAACAGTAATCAAACGCTATTTAAAAATGGTAGGATTAACTGTAATTACTTAATTACCTGTAGCCACAATAATGCCTGGTGCTGAACTTTTGCTCAAAATACTTCCAGAAGTGTAAGGATTTTCTGAAATCTGCAAATGTAAATGCAGGGAACAGAAAGGCTGTGGATAGAAGCGGGGAATAAAAATGAGTGATAAAACATACAGATTTTATAACCTGTGAAAACAAATCTTAAATGTTAGAAATATTACAGGTAGCAATTATATATTGAGAAAATCATGTTGAGCAAAATATTAAACAACTGCTGAATAATTTCTTAATAACAGAATATTGTAATCCATTGTAAACTATCGACATTTCAAAATCACACAGATTTAACATATTATCAACAATTTGGACATGCTAATATGAGCGCATATTCCAGAGAAATGGTGCTTTAAAGAGATGCAAAAAGATAAAAATAGTAATTTATCTTTGTTAGAGCAATAGAAAACATCTAAACACATAATAAAATAAGCTTGTTACAAATTTTTGTCAACTTTTATAAAAGGATGAGAGCCAGTTAAACACGAGGACATGAATATGTGGCCCAAAACAGGAATCACCCATATGTCATCGGAACATATTTATTTATGCACCACTCAGTGGTACATAGGTAGTACAGCACACACTAAAGGAGTACCATATTATTATTATTATTATTATTATTATTATTATTATTATTATTATTATTATTATTATTATTATCACCAACAAATTAAACCATTAATTTATTTATACATCAATAGCTAACTATGAAAAAATACATATTATACCAAAAATTTAATGACCAAAGATATGAATGTCTTCCTTTAAAGCGGACAAATGCTTTATAGAGTTCTAAAAAACATTTTTTCTTTCATCAAATACATCTTTTTGGCTATAAGAATTTTTTTTTTTTCTCCATTTCAAATGCCGTCAGAAAATAATGTGCATGAAGTCGAGCCTTTCAGATCTTGCTTACCAGAGTGCAGTGAATGTCGTGGCCTGTCAGGTCGGAAGCAGGAGCTTGTAGTAAACGCCAGTCTCTGCCTTTGTTGTAGGTGATATATGTCTTCACCTGATTATCAAGCTTTCTGTTGGCTATGAACATTCCCTTTATCCCCGCTACCTAGGAAAAATGTAAAAGGCTAAATAAAGATAACAACAGGTAGAGTAAATGTGCAGCACAATCAATCCTGAAAAGTGCCCCGTCATTTTCCTGGTAACAATTTTTAACTTCCTTGTGTGTAATTTTTATTTTAATAAAATAAGTAATTCAGCTGAAAGTGCCTAAATTCACCATGTGTATTTATCCAAAGACAACGTTACAGAAACACTAGATGTGTGTTATTAATCAGACAGAAAAACTTCAGGAAGTGGTTCTCTAAAAGCACAATTTAAGAGGCACTAATAGGCAGTGCGACTGACAGTGTCAAAGAATAACTATAGACTGCAGGGGCATTCTTAATGAGACAGCCTGTTTAGCTGTACCGATATATCCTTCAGATTGGTAATTATTTATTAGTCTTATAAATCCCACCTCAAAATTCTTCACAAAAGTTACAGATAAAACTAATTTTCCATTCAAAAATTATCTGCACACCTGAATACTTTAATATATGGAGAAGTACGTCACTACTTACTAAATGCTGGTTTTTGAGTATTTTTAAGACGTCACACGCATGTCAGTTTATTAATTAGCCACTTTATTGCATAGAAATACTATAAATTAATATAAATAACCTGCTCAAAGCACTAACTCAAAATCCCCCTTTCAATGTCATTGAGTCTATTAGCTTTCTGTTTCCAAATACTCCAGGGCTTGAAAACTGCACTTGAAAGCTTTATAGAGTATTTTGGCTCCAGTGATCTTTGTTTTCCATGCCAAGGCTAAAAGGAGTAGTCTATTCCAAAGCTGAGTGGGGCACAGAGATCTCAAATTGCTCCTGCAAGGACCAGTTACTCCTAATGCTGACCAAAAGTATCGTAAGGTATCAAAGTGTTGCACTCTGCTCTACTGAACCACACTGCCATATCTCAAAAAACCAACAATGCATGAAACCAATGAACGTATTTATGGTAAGGAGACATTTTGGAAAAGAACTATAAGATATTAGAGATGCATATTCCCTACTGTTTTGAAAATGCTGGAGATACCACAAGTAATGCAGGAAAAATGTCTTTTTCTTATTATTGTAGTCGGTAAATTCATATTTTTTTATTTTATTGGTAAATTTTGCTTTTCTTCATCAAAGGACTTCTTTAGAATGGAGTCGACAACATTAGCTGCAGTGTCTGTCGTGTCGCTTCCAAGCTAATAGCTCACAAACAGCTTAGCTAACAAGCAAAATTCCAAACAAGTCAGCTAAAATTACTAGAGATGAAAATTAAACAAACTCAGAACTTAATGATAACTTTATTTACAATATTTACAAATGTCAATAGTGAACGACATACAAAACGATAAACTGCCACTCTCAGTTGCATTAAAATGTTTCTGTGCCCCCGCATGTGACAGAATGAATGAATACTGTGAGCCAACATCGCTGACAGCATGTGAAACCTGACGAGCATTAATGTTATTGGTAGTTCCTCCTGTCTTGTTGAGACGTCTCCCAATCACCATGCCGGTAAGCCTGGCTTCCCGGCGAGTCTAAATATCTGACTGCATGTCAGACTGCAATCTGTCCAATCAATGTCGCCAAGCCAAAAACTGTACGAAGCTCTCTGTGTACGAAGTCCCAGTGAAGCACACATAATCGGAGCATATTCACCAATAAGATTTTGTGTATCCTCTATTTAGGAAAAGCATGATATGAAACCTACATAGTCTACAAGTGAAGTATGGCCTCACTGGGCATCTATGAGCTCTATTTATCCTGATCTAAAGGGGAAATTAAAGTATATGTTGGTGAAAGTAACTCTATGAAGCAATGTGGTGTTGTTCAATTAGTAAAATAGATTACACGTTTGATCTCAAAGTAAAATGAATACACAGAGATTAAAATTCCATTATCTTGCCAATATTTTACTAGGGAAGTCCTGGTCTGCACCAGCATGGGTTTTCAATCCCTGCATTCTGGTGTCCTCCCACAACCTTAATATGCATTTCAGGTCAGTTTGAATCCCATAGTGCCTGTAGTGTGTATCTGCATGTCTGAGGATGTGCCTAGTGATGAACTGGAATCTCATCCATGGTGTCCCCTACCTTTCGCCCACTTATTGCTATTAAGAACATAAGTGTCATTGAAACCCAGCAACTGATGGGCAGATAGCTTTGCTGTAGTTGCGGATCCAATGTTTACTATATTGTTGAATGAGAAAGAGCTGAGAATGAGAATGAGAA
>JAODUD010000041.1:6627827-6638203 GCA_026784285.1 Stomatorhinus walkeri | reverse complement strand
TTGACTTTCATGTGTTTGCTCCACAAGGACAGCTAAAATCAGTCCTTCTCTCCCACCTTATTTGAAAAAGGATGTATGTAAACAAAGCTGGGGAAAAGAATTATAACACCTGTAAGAAAAAGGGGATTAGCCAGAATTCCCAATTAGGATTATATCATTGTATTTTAATAATATTACTGTATTTTTATCATAAAAATACAGAGGTGCACTCCAGTTCATTCTTGCAGCGCAGAGACACACAGTCAGGCTAAATGACATTTCTAATTTCCCATTCGTTTGTGTGCGTATGCACTGCTGGGCTTTCCCCTGCCTTGTAGCTGGTACCCTCTGTGACCTTGTACTGGATAAGCAGTTGAAGGAATGGAAGAATGTCTTTCAGTCACTTATTGTTTTCTGTACATCCATTTTCAAAAACTTTATTTTATTGGCTTCACCTCTACATATTATGGTAATTTTCCTGCACTTGTTTTATGTTAATATTATTATGCTATGTTCTATAAAACACTGACATATGCTGTTTGTGTCAATCCTTTTATCATATGGTGTCTCCTCCGCGAAACAATGGATCTTGGCTAAAGCTTCTGTTAAATCTCGATAGATTTCCCTTATTTCTACAAATAAGGTTTCTTACAAATAAGAAACCTTATTTGTAGAGCGGTAAACTTGTTTTTTAATTGAATGTTTATTTGGCAAATGGTAAACATCGCAGCGAACTAAACCAAGAATGAATACATATTTCCTTATGGACACATACCTCATAAAAGTCGATCATAATGTTTCCCTCAAGTCCTCTGGTGGTTTTAAGATTCTCCAGGGCCAGGGTAAAGTAGATTCCACGTGTGTCAGATATATATAGGTTATATGTGTCATTCTGATTCCACTCCTGCACCGCTGCAAAGACCTGGTTCTCATCTGTGCTAATAATGTGCATGTCCTGTCAAACAAAACAGATTCGTTATGCATCGTAAACTCTAGCTCACTTAGTATTGAGGTTCTGTTATAAACACGTACATTTTATTTTTGTTTGCTCTTTTAATTAAAAATAATGTTCAAAGTGACACAAAAATGTTTCAAAGAACACTGTATAATGAAAAGAATCAATATTTCTCTAACTAATTCTCTCAATTCTGACTACTGTACATAATCCTTTTGAGAGTTTGGTAGGCTGTTTTTTTTCTTTAGATTTGCCCGTCAATCACTAAAAAATTTCCCTGATATAAACACAATATTTACTACCCAGTTTTAGTGATTGGAAGGAGTAATTTGTGATTTGTAATATTTCTATGTTGTGTATATATACAATTCTGTATCATAGTTACCATGCAGGTCAACATGCATCACACAAACCATTAGTAACACTCAATGAGACCTGATTGATTATTCTACACTGTTGATTTTGAACCTCTACCAAGGTTTGCTGTAAAGACTAACAAATTACACAGACATTATGCATACATATGAGGCCTGACCATGTAGTAATTACACTTGAAACAATGGGCTTCAATCAAATATGATACATGGCTTCCTAAAAATAGCAGACCCTCTGATAATCGAGAGCAGCTGTTTGTCAGCTAGGAGTTTCACTGCAGAGGCATTATTTTGTTTTGTTCCAATAACTCTTTGAGAGGTGACAGGTGTATTTTTATTGAACAGCTATGCTGATTACCATTTTTCATCAAATGGATTAAATCAACATAATGTGGAATTCAAAGCTTGCTTTTAAAAGTAGCTTGTAGGGATTTATCACATAACTATAACCTTTTGTGGTATTCCAATGTGCATAGATAATAAGTATGAAACACCAGAAGTGATGAAAACACCTAACAGAAGATACTGTAAAATCAATGTCACCTCATGGAAGCATTTCATTTACGTTAATATTTAAGGTCAAGATTTCAAGTAAAACTTGAGCCTGGGGGAGTGCACAAATATTTAGCTATGTTAATATAAGCATAGGACATAGTTCATTAAAATAAGCATAATACAAGAAAGTCGGGACATAATTGAAACCTTGTCGTACACGAAAATCATAAACATTAAGCTACTGTTTGACCTGCCATGATTTTAATAACATGGATCTGAATTTTTTTGAATGATTTATTAGGTAATTCCTAATGCCAACACTAAATTCCATATAAAACTCGACCCCTAGCTTTAACCCTCATCTCAACCCTAACTCTCACCCTAGCTGTACGCCTTATGCTAAAACTAAACCTAACCCAAACTTTACAATTAATGGCAGCTCCAGGCCTATTGCCACAGTGAGCTGTAACCCTAACACTAATGCCAAGTGTATGAAAACAGTAGCATTATCCCGAACCCTCATGGCAACCCAACACTGAGCTGGAATCCTCTTTGCAGTAAAAAAAAAAGGTTAAGGTCATTATTGATGGGATTAGAGTTTTCCCCTTAGAAATGAATGGAGAGTCCCCACAAAGATATAATTACAAACCTGTGTGTGCGTGTATGTCTATGTCTGTGTGTGCATGTGTGCAAAGAATCTGGAATTTAAATCGTATCCATTTATCTTCCATAATAGCTTCTCTGGTTATTGTAAGCCTTGAGCGTAGGAATAGGAACTGCAGGGGAGGGTACAGGCTATCATTCCATTGCAAGGTACACAAGAATACATTTTTGTACATTTTAAAGAAATCGGTTCAGCTAAACCATGTCTTTGGATTGTAGAGGGAAATAGTGCTACTGATATCCATATTTATACAGTATTCATTCTGATATCTTGCTGACATCTTTTCTGTATTTATTGTTAAAGCAATAACTACACCTAGATAGATATGTATCCATCATCAAGACATGACTTTTTTATAAAAAAAAATATGATTGCTTCACAAAACAACAAAAAGAACAAGCTTAAAGTGCTGGTTAGACAGATGGTGACTCTTACATTGACTCAATTCAGCATGATGGATGGTCGAGTGTTACAGGTATGTGCTGAAGTCCCTGTGACTCAACTCTACAGATGACACAAGTTCCTATGACATCGACACGACTATTGTAGACTGTGACCTAAAATGGGTTCCTTGTTAGAAAATGCTATAAAATAAGCACAAGCTCTCTTGGTGTATAATTCACTACAATGAGAAAACAGTAACCCAGTTAAAATGCATTGCTGTGAACAGTACCTACCATCTTTCTAAGTATTTAGACACTTTCCACTATAAGAAGTGAGCCATGAAAATCAAGTCATTCAAGGTTTTTAAGTATCTAAACATTTTACAATATTATTGCTATCTATTGCATTACATAAACCAGCCTCTAACCTGTTATGGCATAATAAATCACACATGAGATAGGCTAATATAGTCTTAATTTGAAAATTAATTTGAAAGGCAAGGATATAAAAGGTCTCTTTCATAAAGAAAGGAAACAGCATACATTAACGTGTAATTTAATCAGGGACTGAACTAACTGATACACATTTGTGGTGTTTAGATTACTATGCACAGTAATTTCTCATCATAACATAACATACTTATTTTCTACACATCTGCACTGCTACAACAAGAGATTACCACGCATCTTAACCTATATGCCGCAGATGCATGCTTGCGCACCAGTATGTCAATTCCTGAAAATGTTGTCATGTCAGGATAATGACCTGGGAATAAAAGTTTTCAATAATGCAACTTAATAATAATTGATACTTTATTGGTCCCTTTATGCCTCCCCCAGCTCACTCTTTGTAGAGTAAGCTGGCTGTGATGGACAGTCCCCTGTTGCGGAGGTTAACGGCCTTGCACAAGGATCTGCAGATGCGGTGAGGCTGGGTTTGAACTGGTGACCTTCTGATGACAGGCACAGCCCACTGTGCCACACGTTGCCCCCAGCCTATATATACATAATGCAGTATATTCAAACTGCATCAGTATTATAAATGTGTAGAATTTCTACTCAGTTATGCTTACCTTTGGAAGGGAATATTTAGGTAGTTTGATCTTCATAAATGGTTCTCTCTGATATGATACATAATAACTCGCTTGTCCTGATGTTGTAACCTGAAAATAGCAATAGAGATTCATTTGTTTTAGTATGCATCCTTCCAAATGAATAGTTTTCACTTGATCCATTGTACCCATACATAAAAACCACATAAAAACTATTAATACAACTAATTTCATTAAGTCATTACAATACAGGAAATATATGATTTAAAAATAACCTTTTAAAAGCAATAATACTGTGTAACTCAGGTGACTTACATTAGTTCCACAATACACTGATTTATGTATGTAAACAAAGTTACTGAAGAATGAAGACAGGCAAAAAAACTCAGCTTCTGTTTATTCTGTGTATCTGAATCAGAAGCTTTTTATTCGCCAAGTGTGCTGGGGGCACACAAGAAATTTGTTTCTGGCAGCTCGTGGCTCTCTCGTACACAGACAATAAGCGACACTATACAAACAATAAATCACGCAATACAGGAAATACAATGTGAAAAATAAAAATATTATAAATATACCCACGTGGATAACACTGTGCAATTTTAAGGTGCATGGTAGAGTGCAAACAGGGGGGAAATTGACATCTGGATAGCATAACACAAACTTTTATATAAGCCATTTTCTCAATATATTTAGAATATCTTTCTAGAACCCTTTACCTAGAATAATTATTTTGTGGCTCAAAAGTCTCACGACAAAATACTTAACAGTTAAGAAAAATTCTTACCACCCCCTTAATCTGAAGCCTGAGTGAACCGATCAATATATTATTAGCAATTAATATTGTGAGGTTTTCCCAACAGACATCTTTTAGTGACTGTCACCCTGTGTTCACTTACAATCGCAAATCAACAAGTGACAAAAGAAAACAGCCCAGAGGTGAACTCTTTGTGACTATAGACACACCTCGTATAAATTTAACGGTCCACCACCCCATCCCCGCTCGGGGACATAGGGGACACAATGTCCGGGATTTCTTTAGATAGTGGCAACCCTACCGGGTGCTGCGCCCCCCCCCCCCCCCCCCATAGGGTCAACATCTAAAATTGCCCGTGAGGGAAACAGACTATTTTTTGTGTAGTTTGTATTTTCATAATTAATAATTTACCAGATTCTTACACTTTGGCTGTCTGAATACTTAAAGATCTTAAATGAACTTTAAAATAAGTTTCTGCATTTTCTTAATCTTTCAAAATCTGTGCATAAAAAAACTGAGTGTGGTATCATACCGACCAATTAGAAGCAAACTAAATGCGAATTAAGCAAATGAAACTAAAATAATAAGCAATTTCTGTTTACCTAACAGAATAAAATAACTGTTAATAAATACATTCATTCTTTATACCAGCTTATCCTATCCAGAGTCATGGGGGTGCAGAGTGAATTCCGGACACCACGGACGAAGGCAGGGAACAACCCAGGACAGGCCACCATCCTGTCAAGCGCTGCTCCATTCACACACACATTCACACCCATGGACAATTTGGCAATTCCAATTCACCTTAGCAGGTTTCTGCACTGTGCTGGGGAACATGCAAATTCCACACAAGGGAGCCAAAGAATAGTTATCATGCCTTATTTCATGTAAACATAAGGAATGATCTATGCATGAGTAAAGTTTCTCCCAGAGCACGTAAAGTATTTTAGCATCGCACAAATTCCAAAATCCAAAATGAATCTATACAGGCATTTAATAAACGGTAAGGTAGACATGTTTCTTACAGGCTTGTGAAGCCAAAGTATCATTGCTGTCTATTAATTTTTAAATGCCAAATGTAAAGCTACTATATTAAAACCTTTGGCATATTATGGGAATCACATAAAATGGGTATCAAACTGTCAGGATCAATAAAGATGGATCTGACAAGAATCAGAAACTTCTGCATGTCATATAAGTACCATTTATCTCATATCATTTGCAATACAAAGGCAATCTCTGCAACAGCAGTCAATCTGAGCACAGGACAGGTATAATTATGCACAATCAAAGAATTAAGAAAAGCTTATCAGACTGTTTACCACAAAAGTGTTAGATTACTTCCTGCAAGCTTGCCGCTATATTGATCTTTAAAGACGAATGCCTAGTATAATTACTATAATTAGATCAGTTTTTCATAGATCTGTTGTGTGATGCATTTATTTAAAATAGATATTTTGGCACTGTGTATCTCAATAATATTCCATAAACAAATTACAATTTCAAAAAATATTTTGCAGTCACATTATATAATATTCTGTCAAACAGAGATAAATCGATGCACGTACCTGAATGAACATGTAGTCATCCTGAACTACAAGGGAACTTGTGTCAATATATCCTGGGAAAGGATCATTTCTGCTTGAGTCAGAGCAGCCTTGAACCTTGCATGTTATATATTGTGCCCCTAAAAATGATTAAAAACTGTGATTTTGTGACTGGGTACTGTAAATGCACAGCTTTGATACAAGTTATTTAAAACAAAATTATTTAACATAATTTGAAAAAGTCTGCTTTACTCGGTTCAGTTAGTGTTCAGTTGTTTTTGATAACCTAACTAAAATTAAAATATAAAATACTGCAATACATTACTTTTTAAACTTAAGAAAATGGCATGCACTTTTGCACCTACTGTATCTTCCAACTTAAGATATTCAGTACATTCCAAATTTGTGTGTACTTACCCTGCGCTAGAATATAAGTTGAATTGCATCAATGATAACAATACTATAGATTTGACAACATATCCATTAGAGTTTAATTTACAGTTTAAGGTATTAAGCAATAGATTGAACATTATACCAGTCTGAAACAATGTGTTTTCATGGAGTTGGGATAACCTGAGGCAGACCATTAATTTCATTTTCAGATGATTATACATGAGCAAGAAATTGTAGTAATGCCTTTTGTGCTCATAACTTTGTCCGTCTGCATTTTAATTTGAAATATACCTCCTGATATTTTGCAAACATCACTAAGAAATAAATATTTTACCTACAGCATGCCTTTATAACAATGGCATTCCATAATCATGGCGAGGACATTAACTTTATTACACAGATGAAATGGAAGCTCTTTTAATCAAACACAATGTGCAGTATTTATTAGTAAACTAATCCAGAACTATACTATAGGGACAAGACATCTGGTCCACTAAAAGTGAAGAAAGTAAAAAATACTCACGACCATCGGTTGTGTGTGCTTCCATGTGAATCAGGTCTGACTCCTTGTCCAAACCTATTACTGCCCTATGTTGTGACAGAGAAGGTAAACCAATTATAATTTCATAAGAATAATCAAATTATACAATAAACTTTCTTTCTACATGGAATTAGAAGCAGAAAAAGCCCTGTATGATGCTGACAATAATTTAGTTGTCAAAACTTTTGATTGTTGATTATTAACCACAATCAACGATTGCATTACATTAGCGTTTAATGAAAGCAAAAACAGGAGAAGTGCTATTCTCCTGTGTGATATGATATTGCATAGGGTATATGCTTACTCATTTTATGTGACACTTCCAATTTGAAGCAGTTCTTAGGGGTCATAATTCATAGTGCCTTATTGTCTACCCTTTGGATTATAATTAGGATGTGATTAAAACCTCCACCACCTTTATTAAGCATTCTTTCAACGCGACATAAACGTAAATGAAAGGGAATGTTGAAGAAATGAAATAGAAAGACTGATGCTGTATTTAATATCCATGACTCCAGATACCTTCACCATACTGAAAGAAACCCTTAGGTGTTTCATAAAGCACAGCAGTGGCATAGACTAACTAACAGACAAATTTGTTACAAAACCATGTAATAAGAGAGGCACATCTAAGACTAAGTAGTAACACGGGGGCAGCCCTTAAAATATAAAACAGTATAATGTTGGTACCTACAGGTCCTAACATGTGTTTTTAATATCCCAATAACTGTGTTTGCATGACTAGCTACTGTACATAACAGGGTCATTAAAAACACATGTAAACATTTTAATCGAGTTATCACATGTAAACATAGTCATAGCTAATAATAATAATAAAAAAACAACAACAACATAGATCTCAATTATTTCGTGACTTGGGAAACTGCATGTCCCCATCTACCCTGTATGGTCCATAGGGCTGGGCGTTATGGACCAAAAACATCTCAGCATTTTTAGGCAGACTAGTGATACACGATATTTTCTATGAAGTATGCTAAATGCTCAACTTTAAATCAAAACCACTTGTGAAATATAACAATAATCCCTTGCTTTGCCCCTCCATAAACTTCTATGTGAGACACTAACTGAATGGTTTGATTTAAGAGGTGAATTCTAGGATTCTGTGAAAATGTTACAACCAAAGCTTTCATTTTGCTTAAAACAAGGAGGGAATACTATTGGCCTCTATTAAAAATATTTAGTAGAGCCCTAATTTAAATAACACACAAAAAGTATATAGTTGTAAATATTACTGTGTAATCCTCTATCTTGTTCTGAAAATATATCGATATGCTGTAAACATTCAATATACCACTATAATGGTACGTCTGGTTTCAAAGTCCTCTGGAAACTGCTGTTGTTTTGTGAGCAAATTTGCAGCATTTTTTTGCTTTGCATGTGCTTTCAGAATTTGTTTTCTGAGTTTGTAGCTCATTGATAATAATTGGCCACATAGTTTCCAGGCACTGGCAACAATTGGCTAGTTGTTCTTGCTGCTAGACATACTGGGTAAATTGTCTGTAAGTATATGTGTAACGAGATGTAAAACAAATTGCTGCTTTACTTGGTCCTAATGCAAGAAAAGTCAATGGATTAAACAATAAAACTGCCAGAAGGTAGACATTACCTTTTGATATGGCTGGATATGTGCCAATGTGATAATAATCAGGCCTCTACTCATGTATTCTGTGCAAACACTGAATGATGTCTTTCCACAGACGTATCTCAAACTTTCCATTCTTCTCCAAATCAATTGTCTTGCCGAGCAGTTGCCTGCATTCATGCTATCCAATAATAACAAACATGGGCTCTTGTTTGAGGTCATGTCTGTCATAGTATTACCAGCTTCTTGGATAAATAGTAAAAAATATATGTTCCAAATACTCAGTGTTAGTCAGGTACAGTGATTCATGTATGGTCATTTGGTCAGGGTTGCCAACTCTCACACATCTGGCATGAGACTCACGTTTTTGGACTCTCACGCTTATGCAAGAAAACTTACAGCAAATCTATATTAATCAATTGTAAACCTAAAATTAGTTACATTAAAAGCAATGAGGTAGGTTTCAATCCCAACGGACTACAAGATAAGAAAACTGTTACATGTAAATGCATGGGTATGTGTATACAGACTTGTCTTGAATTGAAAATCTCACTCCAGTCAGCTTACCACAGTTGACCACCCTGCATTTAGTAAATATACATGCCCCTAGGGGTGGTCCTCATCTTATGTGGTGCCCTAAACGAGCTTCACTGCAGAAATTGGCTGGTTAGTCAATGTCCTTGCGGCCGCCTTTGTTACGTATATCCTATAACCGCAGTTTTTTTTATGATCTATGTTAGAACAATTATGATGTTACTAGGTACATATTTATATATGTACCTAGGTAAATATGTTCTCAGATTTTAAGGTGCATCTAGATGGTTTTGTGTCTTTGCATGAAGTGGGAAAAAGCTGATTATTGCATTCATTAAATTCCTCAGGTTATTGTAACACTCAACTGTCTGACCGTTCAAATGCTTCTCCTAAGTGTTTTCAAGTAGTTCCAAGCAGCTTCAGAGGTTCTTATCATAATTAAGATGCATGAACACCAGTCCTGTACTTAACTTTGACTATTGACAGCCTGTCAAATTTATTGAACAGAAATATTTCTTCTCACCTTTAGGGCTGAAGCTGACTTTTCACAGCTGTGAGCATAATCGCTTCTATTAACTCTGCTGTGCTTTGAAAGGGTTGAGGAATCTTTTTTTATCTTTCTTCACAAGATAGAGGAATACAGCTCATTGATTTTTTTTTTTTGCAAAAATATATTTGTAAATATATGATTTCTGTAGCATTACATCTAGAAATTTCCAATATGTTTATATTTTGTTGTTTTATATTTATCTGGGAGATATGTTATACTTTGCCTATACTGTTTCTTGTCATTTTCTGCAGATGGATAATTTAAATGTGTGTTGCCTGCTTTATTCTGAGACCAATGTTTGCATGTCACTGTATGGAGGATAGGG
The DNA here is from genome assembly GCA_026784285.1 of Stomatorhinus walkeri. Lineage (NCBI taxonomy): Eukaryota > Metazoa > Chordata > Actinopteri > Osteoglossiformes > Mormyridae > Stomatorhinus > Stomatorhinus walkeri. The sequence continues at coordinate 6,628,054 of JAODUD010000041.1, read as the reverse complement.
TGAGTATATCGTTTAGCATAATGCTAGGTAACGAAAGTGTTTGTCGATTTATTTGTGTTAGCTTAGCATCTAGGATATGGCCTGCGGCAAGCAGATTCTAGCATCTGCAAAACCAGAATAAATTCTAAATAACATTTGTGATGAATTTATCTGCTTGTACCTAGGGTAGAAAGAGCTACGGCAGGCTGCAGAGCTTTCTCCTATAGAGCTCCTCAGCTGTGGAATGG
>JAODUD010000041.1:6602765-6619679 GCA_026784285.1 Stomatorhinus walkeri | reverse complement strand
CTTTGGGTGGGGATGCTGTAAAGCGCTTTGAGATGATGTAAAGTCATGATAATGCGCTATACAAAAATAAATTTGTTTGTTGTTGTTGTTGTTTGTTATAATCACATTAATTAAAACCAGTGTTTGCTGTTAAGGGCTTACTTGCAAAATCTGTATGGACCAATATAAGGACACATCTTCAAACCAGCAGTTTTCCAATCACAGAAACCAGCAGTTTTCCAATCACAGACACAGAGGCTTTGCCCGGTGAACCACACACTGTCCCCAGTTCGAATGCTGGAAGCCTCGAATTTGAAAATGTCAAAAAACTGGACCAATGTGGTGATGTCATATAATGAAGACTGTGATTGGTTAAAGAAGTGAAGCACAAGCACCTCCCGTGTTGACCAAAGGAGATGTTGAAAAATCATGATGTCCCACAACCAATCAACATACATAGTCAGGGCTGATGAACCCTACAGGTGACGTAGGATGTCCGCCTAGGGCGCCAGCTTCTGAAGGGGCGCTGACTTGCCAATGAATTTCACTTTGCCTTGAATGGTGGTTACTGGCACTGATGCTCACCTAGGGTTCTACATTGGCTAGGATGATACTGCACACACACAAGTAAAATGTATAATTTCCGAAGGACATTCTTGCAGGACATCTTAACCATGAGTATGAAATATCTAATTTCATGACAGAGGGAAAAAAACCTACAATAATTCGAAATTTAAAGTATAAAAGAAGGTCAAACTGTTGCTCCCGGTACTTGCAGCACTCTCTGCTGGCAGATGGGGGGGTGCTAGATTAACAAGGGGGTGCATTTTTGAAATTTTTCTAATATTGGGGATAGCATCTTAGTAGGTAGCAGGCCTATCAATGTCACATTTGATGAACATTCATGTTACTTTTTAAGGACTGCGAGAGCTAGTTGGGTTGAAATCAGGCTAAAACATTGTCTAATTTTTCATACTGTCCAGACTTACTGTGGTATTGAGTACTGAGCAAGAAGACATTCAAAATTCCATTGTTTAACAAATGCTCTTACCCAAAGCAACATGCAGTTGAGCAGCGTCAGACAGTCCTTGGTGGAACAGGGGGTTCAGGGAGCTCCAAGTCAGCAAAATCTCAGTGAACTAAATATGTCTGACAAGGATCTGTAGAAGATCTAGATTAATATAGATTATTAGATCATTTCCAGAAGCAGTCATTTGTGTCTATAGAAAAATAGTTCAGCATCTCTAACGTTAGGAATTGCACAGACGGCTTTTACACTGTTTGATTAGGAGTGTTTTTGGTAACATGCACCCAATTGGCAAGATCTACCGAGCTGCTGATTGAACACAGCTCTATGGGGAAATAATATTAGCTTTATTTAATCAAACAAAACAATGTACAAATAATATAGCTCCATTTCGGCATGGAAACATTTTAATGGATTATAACTAAACAGTAGAAGAATTTGTTTCAAGTTAGGAATAAAATCATCTAAATTAAGGCAGATCATAATACACTCAAAAGGTTTCTTGAAACCTTCTTAATGCTGCATCGTTTCTAAGTTCTAAAGTTGTCTCTTTTCGTTTTGACGTGTTCCCTGAAAAGTTCTTGGGTAGTTATATCTTCCATAAGATATTCTTTCACATGTTCGGTCTGAGCCTCTCAAAGCTTATTGCTGTTGGTGGTTCATACTGCTTATTTAAAATAAGATTAACATCGTTACGGGTATAGGTTCATAACCAAACCTCACATAAATAAAAAAATAACTGATCCATATGATAAAATGGTTTTGTTTGACACATGACAACAATCTTTGTTAGGTTTCATCCTTGCGCTCTGAACGCGTACCGAATTGGCCTCAGTAACGCACGGATTGATAATGAAAGATTAGGAACGCACTGTTTATTATGTATTTATTTATTAACTGAAAATGAAGTGGAGGGGGGTTTCTTCCAATATTGGGGTGGATGCATTCCCCCTATGTCCAATGCTCCTGGAATACACACACTTCTCCAAATGTGCTAAAGTCACCAAACTTCAGTTCATGATGATGAGAGTTGAAAATAGATACATCTCGTAAGATATATCTTTAGAGTCTGCATAAGACACTAAGAGTTACCATTATCGGGAAACCCAGCCCAAGATAATATTACCAAAACCCCCCTTAATTGAAGAATATATAAGGTACGGTGCAATTTATAACATTTTTGAGACCCTGAACAGGTCCAGTATAGACATAAATGAATGCTTCCGGGCAATTTATGATAATCTACATTCATCTATATCTGCTACAGACCCTAAGCACATATCAGATGTACTCAGGTCTCTTGACATCTCTAAAATAGATGAGCCATTGCATAAATACCTAGGCCTAAGAATTATAATGCATGAAATTGTTGCGATTATCAAGAGACCTCATAATTGTATTGCAGCATACATAATGGGACTAACTGGTATGTCTGAACTTCTGATACATAGATGTGTGCGTGTATATGTGCATGTATGTGTACATGTTTTGCATATATATTTTTATAACAACTGTCATGCTCTCAGCCTCTGAACGTAAAACAAATGTCTGAGATGCTATTACAAGCAATTCTGCTATCTTACATCATGGCAAAACTGGCATCACCCCCAAAAGACTTTCTTTCATTTAAATGCTTCACATTCAAGACTCTAAAAGGTCCCCTCTGTGCCAAGACAAAAATGTCTTTGATGAATTTGGACGAGACAGTATTCTAGCAACTACTGATAGATGGTTGCCCTGCAGTGTCAGTTGCCTTTAATTTGGGAAAATTACCCAGTCCCCCATTACACTGCGTTAAGACACACAATGGGGCCATCACCTCTGACATTTACCATCTCCAAGTAAACCCCTGGGATAAGGAAGTACCAAGCAATTGATACTTTGATGTGATTTATTTCTGATGCACCCATGGCAATTCCTCCCAAACTGTCTTACATCTGTGCTTTTGGAAAATGAGTTGGTTAAAGGAGAGATGCTGGTATAGTACCACTGCTGTCTCACACATACATAATTCGGGGTTTGAATGTGCTTCTGTGCACCATATCTTTTGTTATGAATCTGTACATTACTAAAGCTAATTCATTGCCCATGCAGGACACAATACCCAACGAAGACTGTAGCCCTGTATCGTACAAAGTCATTTTATCGTTTGGATCAGTTATTTTTTCAGTTATGTTTAGTAGTGAAACTACATGCTAAACAGTATGAGTCTTATTTTAAACGATGAAATCTCTCTTATTTTAAAATCTTTCTTTCAGTGCATCCTTTCATAATGTGACTATTGCATATGTGCCCATTGTGATGGTACTGTACAATATACACCCCCCCCCCCCACTCACCGTGGCAAATTCGGTGACACCCAACCCCGTGTCAAACTCCTGTAGATGCCACTGAGTTTGCATGTCTTACTTGGATTTCTCAGGGTAAGCTGGCTGACTGGCAGCGTGTCTGCATGTCTGCGTGTGCGCTCTGCAGTGGACTGGCATCCAAACCAAAATGCCTGGTGCGATATTCTGCCTGGGATGGAGTCCAGGCCCTTCTGGGACCCCACCCAGGATGAGTGTCTGGAAGATGGATGTTTGTTGGAAAAAGAAGCCAATAAATCATTTATTCAGATTTACACTTACATGTAGGTAAGTGTAAATATATTATATTATATTATATATTATATTACCAGTTAATTTTCCCAGATGCTGTAATCATATTTGTAACCATATTCATGTCAAAGTTAGAAAACCCAGAAAGTAAATAAGAAGTAAAAAAAGGTTGTCCTTTTATTGACTACTGGAGATATATTAACCCACTACCTATGAAAACTGGGCTATTTATGTTCTGATAGCCTTCTCCAGTAATTATGGTAATAGTTTAATTGTATTTAATATCACAAAATTAGTGTGCCTGAGACTTCAGATCAATTTCAAATGGCATTCCCGTATTCTTGTTCTTCTGAAGTGTATCAGTTATACATTCAGTTACTTATCAACATGGTTGCATAAGCTGTTGAAAAAAATAGAACTGTTCTCATAAAGAGAAAAACTGCATTTCAAATACAAAACACAAGGCTACTAGAAGGCCTAGTGAAGCAGTTCTCTCAACATTGACATTGACATCAGTATATTTGTGGACTGGAATGAAATCATAGTAGTTATGGAATTAAATAATGAACTGCTAAAGACTGGAATTTTGGTTAATAAAACTTGTTTTTAAAAAAAGGTGAATCACACTTAAAATGCATATTTAACTTAAAATTACTGATCATATTTTCGTACAAGTAATTTGACACCCAGAAATTATAAATTTGCTAATAATTTCATGCTGACTGTAACATTTCAAGTAATTAAACTGCTGATAAAAAGCATAAACACCACATTATTAATATTTCCTATTCCCATAAACAGGGGTGAATGATGTGGCTTGTGACATTTTCCATAAATACTGAATATGGTTTGCATAATGATTCTGGCTGGGAACTTGACTGAAAACAGTTATACTTCAAATAAAACTGCCAATTCGCACTGCACCCCACACAGAGAAAAAAAATGCCAAGCTATCCAGCGTCTAAGCTGATACTTTCAAGGATGCACATACTTTTTTTTTGTATGGTATTGTTTGGTACAAAGAATCAATGAAGCTTTTCTTATAAATTCTTCTTATTAAATTGTTACAACAAAAGTTTAATACTCTCTTCTAAAAGCAAACAGCATGTCACATATTTTGTTACACATATTACAGCAGCAACATTGAGCAAACTAGCTTTGTGGACTCAAAATCAAATCTTCTGTTCATGGCATGTTTTCTGTTTCTATAACTATTGATCTTTTCCATTGATCCTATCTGAGTCCCTGCTGAATTAAATACATTAGTTGGATCATTGAATGTACTGTATTACTGTACATTTCATCCAGTTTTGAAATACATGTGTTTCTGGTAATTGGATTATAAATAAACAACCAACTGTCTTCCACAACTGGAAGCAGGAGACACCCTTGCTAGGACACCACCCTCACAAGGGGAAACCAGAGGTCGAGCCTGCAACCTAAAAGGTGTGAGGTCACCAAACAAAAAATATTGGAAATACCCTAAATGAATTCCAATAGCTAGGTATGTTTGGATAAGAAGTGCATTCCTGTGTTAGATGTGAGGCTGATTTAACCAATGAAACAAAGACTAGTGAAGATATTGTAGACTTTTTCCAGGATGCCAGTGTCTTTGGTGAAGTTATCAGAACTTAAAATGATAGAATAGAATAGAATAGAATAGAATAGAATAGAATAGAATAGAATGTGCACTGCTCAGCTGTTACCTTATCTTTCCCTAATGCACACTCTGATATCTATATCGAAGTCTAAAGTGTAATATCCCAAGCAAGCTTGCAACAGGACCATCAATAGAAAGACTAGTCGGCACAATGAAGAAACAGATTTGTGGTACGGTGATTCAGTAGCTTGCTCTGATGATGACCCTCGGAAGAAAGCATGACAGGGTGTCAAGACATCTGTAGGTGGACTTTTATATGTTAAGAAGGTCTGACCTCTAAAATACTCTATATACATAAACCTTGATCCATGCAAGTGCTTCTCGTAACTTTAGGTCCCCCTAAAACAAATGGAAATTGCTATGAGGATTCAGAGGATAAAATATATGGTAACACTTTACATTAAGTGCACCTACATAATACATTCATTATGCAATCATGGAACATTCAGTGCACCTTCATAATGCATTCATAGAACATTCATAAGCAGCATGCAAGTACACGTTAACATCCTGACATCCCTTAATAGCTTCAATATACAATGATAATAAAATTACATGATTATACAATTATAATGTTTGTTATTAATGTATATTACAGCTGCTAAGGGATGTTAGGATGTGAAGGTATACATGCATACTCTTTATGAATGTTTTATGAATACTTAATGAATACATTATGAAGGTGTACTGAACGTTTAGTAACACTTTACTTGAAGCAGTCTACATAAGGATGACATGTAACCATCATCAGAATGACATAAGAATGACATGACACATGTCATGCACATTAATGACACATTATTGAAGTTTATGACAATCGTTTTATGCCAAATGTTTTATGAATGCAATATAAAAGCATTATGAAGGTGCAGTTAATGTAAAGTGTTACCCACTAATGGGGACTATTCAGCATACTGTAGGTTCTGTATCATTTGAAAGGGCTGACAACTATATGACTACCTAGTAATAACAGACAACTCTAGTACAGGCAGAATGTTGAGGTAAAATTTAGATAAACTCTCTACTTAGCTACCACCGACAAACACAGAGGATAAAAGTGACATTAAGAATCTTTAAGAACCTAAAATTACTGATGACCATGGTCAAATATAGAATCCTATATAACCAGTGCTGGAGAATTTACTCACAAAATAATCCATTACAGGCAGAGGTGGAACGTTCCAGTCCAGAAAGGACAAATCCAGACCAAGGTTTTGTTTCAACCAGTCAGTTGAGGACTCTGTGACTGTGATTGTTTGTGCTCAACTAGGTGGTTTAAACAAAACCTTGGTCTGGACACATTGCCATACAATGTATACAACTGCTTGTAGTGCAAGGTTTGTAGATTAACTTATTAAAATTTGAAGCATCACTGGTTCCCAGAATCAGGGTTTTCAGATCTAACTGTGAGATGTGCCTGAGCAGAATTAATCATGTCCAGTAAATGCTACATATCAGATTCTTAAACACAAGGCACTCAACTGACTCAACCAATGGAGAATTAAACTATATAAATTTTACCCGTCTATCTTTCGATAACTAATTCAATCCACAAACAGGTTACTGTGACACATTTTGTTGCATATAATAAAAGGCAGCATGAATTTTAGGCAGACATTTTCTTGTTATATTTAGACCCATTATACAGTGATAGTCAGTCGTTAATAGTGCAGACTGAATGTGATCAATATACCAATATAAAATGGTAATTGGTGCAGGAAATCTATTATAATTGTTAGTTTTCAATACATATAATAATGAATAAAACCAAATCAGAGCAGCTTGGTGGCAGTTAACTCAGGCTCTTATCTCTTCTATTGTATGGTGATATCTTTGTTTTTAATTTAGAGAAATATAATTTCTACTGGCATCCAATCCAAGTTGTTCCCTAGTCTTCTGCCTGAGATAGGATCCAAGTTCACACTTGACCTCAGTCGTGATCAAGTGGATGGATGGATTTTTGTTGTCTGCTTACCAGAATGCATTATTTGAATAATTCCAGGGACGTGCATTATTTAGTGGTCTATTGGGTCTGGGTGATTTTTTTTTTCCCGCTTTCTTAGATGCTTTACCATTTTACTCTGCTGCAGACCTGATGGCTATTATGGGCACAGAATTCCTTTCCTGTCCTTCATGTAAGAAAGAGGCCATCTGACATTTCACAGATTTCAGGAGTTTCTGCAGAAATATTCAAGTCACTCCACAGCTAGATGGGCCACTGCTCAAAGGCCTTTTCCTGACATTCACATTCAATATAGTATTCTGCATGAACTTAACAGATATGAAACAAAATCAACAACTTAAAAGTCATACTGTTCTTCAGAATATGTACTATTTCTCGTTTGTTAATTTCTCTGTTTTATTTCTGCAATGATCTTTTGGATGTATGTTTAAAGCAGGGCAAATATGGGTTCTGTTATAACAAAACAAGCAATTTTAATAGCAGACTATCAACAGTACTGTAGATGTCTGGAAAACCTCATTCACCAGAGATGCCTATAGTATTAGAAGTGATTCACTGGAGGTTAAAACATTTTGATTTTGACTGGAAAGGAATACTTAACACTCAACAGCACAGTATTACAATATCCAATTACAGTTAAAATGACAGAACAATAAAAGGCACAAAATTCACATCGAGCTGCAAGTGACTGCAGGCTGCATCTTAGTAAAAACAAACTCAACATTCAATCACAGAGCGTGCTGACTATAATAATAATAATTTCTATATACGTACATGCGTCATTCCAGTTACTGAATATTATCTCCGTGTATAGTGATGTCATTTCTGTCCAATACTAATTTACCAACTTCAAGACATTTTGCACCAATCTCCACACCAAAAACCTTTTAGTAACAACAAGCAAAAGCCAGCAAGACATTACTGCCTGACAAAGTAACAACATAATTGTTAGGGCCAAATCGGGGGTCATCATTAGCATATAAAGTGAAAAAGCGTTGTGTGCATTCTTTATTTTGAAATGTTGTATTCTGAATGTAAGAGCACTATCACTGATTGCCATATTGGGGTTGACATCTATCTATTTCCCAGTGTAGTTTCTACTTGAAATACAGAAGGCTGTTCTTTGGGTTTTAGTCTCACAGCTTCACACAAACCAGAAGATGCTACCTTACACACTTTGAAAAAAAGCAACAATAACTGTAGAACAACAATGCAATTATGAAATTATTACAATTATGAAATGGGTGCAGATCCCTCTGAGAGTTGAAATTGTGCCAATTGCCATAGTTGCATCATTAAGCATTCGTAATAAATAATACACATGACTATAATGTATTATGTCTTTTGATAAATATTTATACCCATGTTTATAATGCATTATAAATGCATTATTATTTCTTTTGAATGTATTTATAAATTACTAAAACATGGCCTTAAGTAAAATGTTACCTTGTTTTCCTAACCAAAACTACTTTATACTTTCTGACGTTTTGCTACCATTCTTTAATATCTGTGGAGCAAGTATATCAACTGCAAATGTATTTTTATTATATCCATTCATTCCTGATCAACTTAATCATACTTAATAGCTATTTGATCTTGATATACCCGAAAAGTAAACATGCATTTTTATATATGAATTCCATCTCGGTGCTTCCCTGTAGTTATTTCACTCAGCATAAACATTTTTCAGTGGTCTAAGTGATTCCTGCTCATATAAACTCAGCATAATAGGCCATAACATAAATATACATTTAATACTAAGGACTATACATACATGTCTTTTTGTCCAATAAGAATATTTGCAAAACTGTGTCTTATATTGAGGATCTTACATTTTGAGAAATCATTAATAAAATAATAATAATAGTATTTTACTTGAATTGCCTTTTCACCTACATTATGGTACTTTCCTTTATTGAAAATCTCCCTAGGCACCAGACCTTAGGTATAGTATATACATTTTCATAATACTGAGAAATTTCCTTTGTACTGAACATTATATCATGTTCATATAATATGTAGCAAATTGTAGCACAACCACTTCATTTGTTGGATTATATAGTAGACACTAGTTTGAGGAAATGCTTTTTAAAAGCACTGTCAGTAAACACATGACAGATAGATGGGCTCAGATACGTTACGCCACAAAGGGCATGTGAGCTGTCACTTGCCATCAGTTTGACAGCCACCTGACATATTTGCACAGAATCATCAGTTCCTTGAATGAACAAAGGCATTTCACTAAAATGGAAATACAATAACCTATGGAGTCAGAGCATATGAATCCAAGCCACCATGAAACATTTAAACCTAAAGTGTGTTTATTTAAAAAAAAAAAAGTTCTGTTGTTCCATATTGAACTGATATCCTCACTTTTTTTGTTGTTTTTAATGACCATATGCTGAATTATGGATTTCTCATCGTGTAAGATTTCATAATGGAGATATAATGAACAGGCATTCAGTTCTACCTCACAATGAAGCACTGTGCACATGCGTATAAATTTAATTACCAATTTCAGGTGAAATAAATACATTTTAGTAAATAAACTATATAATATAAAAGATATTTACTGATGTAAGGGCTGAAAATATTGTGGCACTTCTGAAGAAGCAGTTTATGTATTATTAGGTTTATCAGAAACTTTCCACCAGTTGACCTCTGACTTTTTGGTCGAACAACACACCTACAACGAAATAAAAGGTACATTTCCCCATACACCTTCTTATCTTTTGATCGAGGTCACAGGGAGAGGAGGTTGAAACCTGTCCTAGAGGACACAGGGCATGAGCCTGGGCTACTTCATTCCATGAGATGCTAGTCATTCACAGAGAACATACTTACAAAACAACTCCATCGTTCACTGTGGACAATCTAGGAACCCGGATTAACCTGGTTAGATGTCTTTGTACTGCAGAAGGAAACCCATGTAGTGAGTGCAGAACATGGAAAGTCCACGCACAAAGAGCAGAGGCTATATTTCAGCTGCCATCTATGGAGCTATGATGTGAAAGTGCTACTGTCTGAGGCAGCATACAGCTTTCTGATTATAATCAAAATGAATTGTGGTAATTCAAAATGGGAATGGAGTCGCTTTGAGCTTTGATGGTAATAGAAATGTATATAATTGTTGTTTAGAAAGACCTTGTGTTTCTCGTGACAGACAGAAATGTTTTTTTCTCGTACCGTTTTATACATATTAAACAGCATCCCCTTTGAAGTAACATTTTTTTATGTTACCATCGAACTTCTGGTGACCCGGAGATTACAAAAAGCAAGCAACTGTACCATTCACCTACACGATTGAGTTTTGAAAGTAGTTCAACAGAAGAGTAGTGCAAAAATCAGGAGATCCAGGAAAAAGTAATTTTGTATCCATACTTTTCCCTGAGGTCTATGAAAACTGGCTGGCAGATATGGAATTACTTCAGTTAGTACATTAGTTTGGTGGACTATACTGCATGTACTGCATGTATTAAAACATAATGGAAAAAAAAACAATAAATATAGAAGACCTGTCTATTGTGTAAACTTTTTAATACATTAAACATTGGAAGACCTCAAATCCCCGAATTTACTATAAAGGCAGTCCCCAGGTTAAAAGTCAGATCCATACCTTAAGCCTGTTTTTAAGTTCCATAAATATGTCAGATTTGCAGAAACTTGTCTAGATCATAATTTTCAAAGCCAAGCATACGGTATATAAAAACATGCTTAGTTAAATTTATGTCAATCAGTATTGGACTTGAAACCTAAAAACTATTAGTAAAAGTCTGAGACAGTGCTTAAAAAATGTTTTTCCTTTGTCTACACTAATTCTTCATGATGAAATCAAAATGAAATTAATTACTCCAGGGATGTGTGGCACTAATATATTATTGGTTATAAAATAATAATTTATGTAGAAGCTTTTTTTCCCTCTCCTCTCATTAAATCCACAGTGGCCTTTTTAAAAGACATTCCTATCTATCACTTCATGCCATTGCAGAGCTGGAACACATAGAGTCCTCCTATAGTGTCACTGTCTGTGTTAATTTAGCTTAACTTAGTCATTAACCTCATTGCTCAAAAATTCTATATAGTATATAAGTGACATTCTTCAATTCTCACAAGAGAAAATTTCAGAAGTGAATGTGAAGTTTACGTTAGACATTGTTGCTTTCCTAATTTGCTTTGAAGTAGCAAAGCAATAAGGCAACGGTTATTCTTAAGCAGGTAAATGAAAATGACATTGACAAAATGGACCGAATTACAGATATTTAAACATTTACACATAATCATTTTTGTGACATTGTTTATTAACTATGTACTTGATAGTGACAAAAATGAAGAAAAACAGAAATCTAGATTTGGAATACTTTTTTGAGCTGGAAGTTAATAATGCAGGTAGTGCTTGGTGTGCACTTGTTATTGGTTAGCAGTGTGCTGAAGGCACAAAATCCATCATCTGGGGCTGGTTGTTGATATTCCACCTCGACATCATACACAGGGATGCTTTATGAAGGAATGTACTGAGCAGCTTGCATGAAGCCACAACAGTGAATAAGTATTTTATAAAGGCAGCTCCATGTGTTTTAATCATTACTTGTGTTGGATATTGTCAAGGAAAAAATGGCATTAAGCTGAATACCCAATAAACATTAAATAAAATCTGAATTCAGCAAGCAGTACTCTACATAGTGAATGCATTGAGCTATTAGCAGTCGGCAGAGTCAGCTGCTTGATAACCATGCACTGTCACTTCTTATCAGATTGATGGTGCTTCAAGCCAGGTATTGGGGGTTATGTGGAGTGAATACCGTTAAAAGATGAAGATGGAGCTGAAAATTGAGTTGTGCATTTTTTGAGGATACAGCATTTTTTTTTTTAAATCATTAGATCCACCATTTCTTAGGCAAAGCACTTTTTAATGTAAGTTTTTCTTTAATAGTTCACAGTCGAATTAGTTAATAAGACTTTTTGCCCCATTAAAATCATATGAATTGTAACGATAGTTAAATGTCTGATGCATAACTTGGAAACAGTGAAAATAATTTTACCTCTGAAATATCATGTCTAAAAATTACAAATCATCTTTATTGAGGTGTTCAACCAAGTGTAGTTTGCATGTTTCGTTCAGTGTATTTTTAAAGCCACATACTTTACAAGATACAGTAAATGCTATATTACAATCAATAATAAAAATGATTTATATTTAATATGTATTTGGGTTATTGTTTTTAGGCTATGTCGGTCTCTCATGACTTAAACTGGAAAATAGTTGTGCTGCGTAGTTTTCTATCAGAGTGATAGGGGGCAAATTTCCAATGCACAGTGGACGCTAGATTAAAGCCATAAAGCTGTGTTTAACAAAAATATAAATGGGTGTGTGTCTAATAATTATTAAATTGAATAATAATAATAATAATAATAATATATTACCAACGGTATCAGTCATGCAATTATTATACATACTCTTTGATTTTTGATATTCCCTAAACCATTACATTTGCCTCCCAGTCATTTATTATAGATACGTATATGATTTAAACGACACAAGGTTCAGCAAAGTGATCAGGAAGCACAAAGGGACAGCAGAGCAACTGAATAACGTTTGAGAAATCCCTGCAGGCATCCCCACATTAATCTTACTGCTCTGGTCATTTGCAGAGATTGTAAGGGGCCAGTTCAATTTTCTGGGAATGATGAAAGTGCCTGGCCAGGTATAAAGGAGCAAAGTCCCACTTTACTTAACAAAATGAGTGAGTCTAATGGAAGCCGTTGGAAGTCTGATTTGTTCGGACCTGCTGGCCGGCATTTTGCCGGTTGTTAATTTTGACTGGACAACCACAGCTCAGGTGAACTGACCAATGGTATGAGATATGGAAATGTGGCAGTCTGCCGTGTACACGCAGGCAGTGTCAGTCCACAATGAGACTTCCTGTTTGATCACTAGGGCCGAAAGAAGCCCTACTCGTGCCTGCGCGGCAGCTCCTGCCGGCTAATGGGATAGGCTTACCTAGCCGCCAAAGCTACACCGAGCTTTATATTTAGCCACTGGACAGGGTAATTCGCAAGCATGGTGTCTTGGTTATTAAGAATCTTCACCTCAGGTTCTCTGTCCATGCAGGAGGTGCCGAGAATGCTTGGCATGAATGTCATTCATGAATGCTATAATGAGCTGTAAAGACAGCGTGGTCCCTCTACGTTTGATCTCCCACCAGTGAGACGAGCAGTCAAATCATGGCTGCAGGCTGCGTTCCCATCAAGCGCAGACAAAGATGGAACTGGGACCATGAAGGCAGGTGGGAAGGGTCATGCACGTCCCTGGAGGCGCCGTGTGACTGATGTCTGCTACTCAACATGGAGTTGATTCTCCAGAAATGCTGCTTTGTAATTTAAGCAGTGCAGGGCTAAGCGATGGTCTATTAGTGTTTGCTGTTATGGATAAGATAGTCTTCTTATATCTTAGAAGTCAGTCAATGGCCGCTGAGAGCTCGTGCTACACACACACAACAGCTGGTAGCTTGAGGCAGGCCAATTTGTGCCCTTACCTGCCGGATTAATTGGGGTGATTGAGCACCTCTGTATAGGTATATTTGTGCATTAGTGCACATAATTCTGAGATAAACCAAGTGGGGAAGGTTATTTTAACAAGTGGAGATCGGAGGGCAGGCATGCATTAAGAATATTTCTTGATGCAAGTTTAGTTATTAAATCCAGACCCAAGTGTTAAGACCTTGTATTTTATTTTAGCTCTTCAGCATGTCCAGCCTTGTAAGATAACGCCGTGGAAATTGCAGTTGAATCCATCTTATAAGTTACCCAGGAGAGGATGAAGAAGAGGAAGGTATTATTTTTCTTGTGGGAGTAAAATCTTTCAATAATTAGTGGAGATTTTACAATTGTAGTAATTCTCATATTGTCTTTCATAAACTTTGCATATCATTGCTGTCCGATGAAAACTGCATGTACTTTGTTATGATTGTGGCATTTTATTATAAATGTATTAAGCCAGTTCTCCTATGTCTACTGATAGTTTGACATCTAATTTGCCAATTAAAGATGTTTTACATTGCAATCTAATTAATTATTATATACCTATATACTAGTTAACATTGGTTGTTTGTATGGATTACTTTATATTGCTAAGTGTAATGAGGATGTTAATAGCTACATACTGTAGCTACTGTAGCTAACATCGTTGTTAATTGTGAATACAAAGTGAGATTAACTTGTATTTTTTTGACGCTGAAAAAAATCCATGACATTATTGGTCATCAACTGATTATTTTTCCATATTTATTTTTAAATCTACCAGATGTTCACAACAAAACAGGTATTGGAAGTGCCTTATAATAATTCAAGAAATTTGTATTTTGGAAAACATGTGAAGTCGTAATCAATACTGCTTTATATTCAGCATGTGTTATGCAGAGTAGACATTGACCATTAACAGCAACATTCTAAAACATATTTAAACACATTGAAAGACGTATAAGTACATAATATTTTAAATTCTTACCTTATGATCATGACTGTATGCCAGCACCCAGTCTTCTTGCGTTGGGTGAAATAGTAGACTCAGAATATAAAAGTTCATCCTGAATTTCTGATAGCTTGCACCCTCATCATTGCTGATCAGGATGCTGCTTTCGTGGTCCGGGTCACTTAGCACCATTATCTGAATGAGATAAGGAATGGCATTTAGATACGCACTCATGGGTACCATTAAATTCACAAACACGTACATCTAGGCTCATGTAATCTAATCTGGGAATCTACAGAGCGGCATTCATATTACTTTAATTTTGAACCACTGTATATATGTTTATTTATTGATGTTAAGAGAATGTAATAAGTATGTATAGTAATAGTGGAAAAAGTACTGCACAAAATTATGCAAGCGACTTTCTTTAATGCTATAGGTTATGTGTAGTATAGTTCATAGCATATATTAGTAAGCCAGTTAATAATTAAATATGAAGGAAGTTGAGGATGAACAATTTATTCAATGAATGGTAAAACACATACAGGGAGTCAGTTTCTTTATAATCATATATTGTCTATTAAGTCAGATTTAGACAGTATTCATTTGCATTACAATGCTCTCTAATCATTGCCAAATCAAAGACAATTATACTTGTTAAACTCTTTTAATTCCTGGCTAAAGTGCAGAAATAATGGATGTTGATTGCGTCAGTTATGTAAACAGTGTAAGTTCCAGCAGCTCCTATGTCACATATGCAGCAGCTCTCCTTAGCTTCATCCATGAAGGAGAAGGGGAAATGACCAACATCAGCACTGCAATGTATACGCATAATTTACACTATTTTCAGAAGAAACCATCTTCATTGATCTAAATTTAGGGAGCCACTTCTGTATACAAGACATCTGGTAATTTTCTTCTTCTTCTTCTTCTTCTTCTTCTTCTTCTTCTTATTATTATTATTATTATTATTATTATTATTATACAGTTTCCAAAACAGCCTGTTTTGTGTTCTGCATTAACAATTTTTGTAGCGATCTCCCTTAGTGCACATTCTTTGTGCACACCTCATTTGTTTTTAATCTATCAACATAAAATTCTACCACCGTACCAAATAAACCCATACTCAGTTCAATGCCTGTGATCAATGCTTTATGCGGGTTAAATGATCTACCCTAATCCACATATTAGGCTCAAGAGAAACTGCCGAAGGAATCAGATGCTGCATCTCTGAAGACATTAAAACCCCACAGACAGAAGGGAGGCCTTGTTATGGGATTTCACCTTTGATAGGTTCCTTGTAACGAAAGCCCCAGTTAAATACATTCTTGATAGAGCCTTACCTAGTGGCCTGAGTAAAGAATATTGTCTTGTGTTGTTTCTCGTAAAAATATATTGTCTCTTTCTTTTGTCCTCCAGCACTATTTCCTTCGGTGACAAGGCCACTGCATTCGTACCAGGTATACAAAACCTTGAAAACATTTTCTAAATTGCTTCCAACATGCCACTACATGAAATCTATAAATGAATTTTTCGAAAAGTTTTTAGAGATATACAGTGCCGGGGAAATTTAACTGTGGTACAGTCGCCATATTTCTCTCCTGAAATACATAGGATGTATTTGAAATATATCACAGAAAACCCATTGCAGTCTTTCACATTCTGAGCTTTTTTTTTTGGTCACATCAACAAGACATAATTGATGCTGCCACTAGAAAAATAGTAAAGAGAATATGGGCGAAAGCACATGAAAAGCTATTTTATCATTGTGTCTCCACTTTCTCACTCAAGGTCTTCAAAGTAGACGCATCCATTTTATTAAGAACCCTAATTGCAAATAAATAAATACATTTGCGGGACATAAACATTTTTAGAAGCCTGAGTTCTTGGGAAAAACTTTGTATTCTTGTCAATATTGTGGCTTTCAAGACAACATGTTTGTTTTTATTTATGTTTTTATACTACCTAATAACAGCCATCTGGAGATAAATTCGTTTTAACGCTCTCACCGGCAATTGAAATGTATGTTTACATCCTAATTCAAACCTGATCGCATCAAAGGATTCCATCCATCCATCTAGTTTTTGTACCCGCTTATCCTTTTCAGGGATAAGTGTGGGTGTGTGTGTGTGCGTGTGCGCACACACCTGTAGGGTAAACATATCCTTATGGGGACCGCTCATTCATTTCTATAGGGAAAATGCTAATGCTAACTAT
>JAODUD010000041.1:6559974-6578152 GCA_026784285.1 Stomatorhinus walkeri | reverse complement strand
ATGTTCCAAACTATTAGCCATCACGTTTCAGTGTTGTCCCATTTACCTGGACAAAGAACTACTGTATATATTTACTGAATCCAAACAGAACCAAGTTTACACATATTTTACTCTGCTGAGATTTGAACTGATATCCTTCTGGTCTATTTCCTTAGCCAGTTTGGAAAAAAGGCCAGCCTCAGACTTTGAACAATTTCTGTATGGCCTACATATTCTAATTCGTTCAAAAATATAAATTACAGAGTGACTGATCTGTTTTCAATGTTTAAGGTCACAGTGTCCATTAAAATCAGAAGCTTGACTTTGAAAATACATGCAGGTATCTCTAGTCCTCTGACCTTTTGTAAAAGTCAGCAGCTGCCTGCCATTTGGGCTTTAACACAAACTGATTTTCTATAAAAAAGGAGTTTAAACATCACACGGGTCCAAATCTTAACAAAATCATGCACTCAATTAACATGTGATGTGTGCTGAACTGGGAGAGCAGGTTATAGACAGTGCCCTATAGGAACAGCACACGGACTCATCACTGGAAGGAGGTGCCTGTTTAGACAACAATATTGGGAAATGCCTGTAAAGACATCAAATGACTTTAGAAAAATGGCAACTTTTAGGGGGGGGGGTGAATGGGCGAGGGTGGTTATTTCCAGTGAATGCAGTCGTGATCTGGTCAGTCATGTCATGCCTCAGTATTCATTCAATATGAAATTCATCAGTATATGACTCGTCCCTGGACACATTTAATCCAGAGAGTGTGAGAAATCACAATTCGATGTCATGAGAGTGTGTGATGGAAGCTCAGCTGTGAGTGTCTCACTCCCAGGATGCGGGGGTTTGCCTTTGTAACCCCTCAGGCATGACAATGATTGTGGAAATGTACACTGGGCCCCTTCAGCGGAGAGACTCTCTCTGCCTCTTTATTTATTTATTTGGCACAAGGCTGGGCCTGCAGCCCTCATTTTCCAATGCCACTTTATTAAATACGGTTATCTGTCAGGGACCTCTTACAAGCACAACTCAAGAGCAGATAAGAAACATCCTTTTCTAACATACTAGAATTTATGGTTGTGTCAACAAAGAGCTTAGTCTCTTAAGATTCCTTATCTCAAACTAAAATGTTTTCCCGCTTGTAACATATCTGAAGTGAAAATAGCCACATACGGAAACAGGTACTGATGATAGATAGCACTCGTGTTAAACCCTAAACATGGTTCCAAAATAATTCTAAAAATAAACTTGCTTTCATGTTGCTGTGCTGTGTTCCGTGAACCATATGGAACCCATTTTCAGGGTTGGATGCTCCAGGAGGGAATGCAAAACTATGACAACAGGAAGCACCAGCAGTTAATGAGCTCTAGTGGCTATGTAAATATTAGCCATTAACTCTTATGCTCTTTTTTTGTGTTTCTGTTTAGCATTAAGCCCAACTCCTTAATTAGATGTGGCATTTTGGGCTTAGCTGCTTTACTTTCTTACACTTAGCTAATTTGATTAGTTTGGCTCGTTTTTTGTGGATTGTAGTTATTTATGTTACTTTGGCTGTGTCCGAATCCAGGGCATGTATCCTTCTAAGCTGTATTTAAATTCTAAAGTATATTCGATCGAATGCGTCACAGCAGTGAGACAAAGTTGTCCCATTTCGTAGTCTCCTTCAAAAAAATGTGTCCGTCTTTTGCCCAACACATCCTAACATTCATGGCGCAGAAGTAAAGTGGGTGTGTCCCGGTTAGGCAATAGGAAAGGGGCTTGATGACTCAAGGGTTAGGGCCGGAAGAGCTGATGAGGCAAAAAGACAATTATCCGTAGACCAAACCTTCCCATTTGTCAACGCTTTCTGTTTAACCTTTAATGAATGCAGCCTACAAAAGTCTACACCTGCGTAGACTGCATCCTTTGAAGGATGCAGCCCCTGAATTCTGACTCAGCCGTAGTTCCTGAGTGGTGTGCTTCCCTTTGCACTAGGCACAGTCTGTTTCCATCCCCGTCTTCTACCTGTTAGAGGTGTTTGTCATGGGCAGCAAAAACATAGCTGTCGTTTGGCATGTGTTGACCTGGCTTGGGATTCTTGTTAGCAAGCTTCTGTTTGTAGGCCAGTCCCCCCCCGTCGCTTCCTTTCTGTCCGGCTTGGCGCGAAATAAATCACAATGCATATTAAGTTCTACTAACAGCGACCTGCATATGCCACACCATACAGTGTGTATGCTGCAGTAGTAAGAGCACACGATAATCAGGGTTGCCAACTTTAACACATCTGGCGTGACGCTCACACTTTTAGACACTCATGCTCAGGCGAGAAATCTTATGTAAAATCTATATTTTTCCATTATCAACCAAAAATTAGCTACCCCAAAAGCTTTGGGCCAGTGTCCAAACCTTGCAGACGATTTGCAAGGTATTGAAACACATATGTAGATATAAATGCGTGTGCAGACTTGTCTCAAATTGAACATCTCACTCCAGCCAGCTGAGCAAAGTTGCCAACCCTGGTAATTTCAAGCAGTGAAGGTAAATGTAGCAATAATGATATCATGAGCAAAATGAAGTAAATGAGGTCTCACATGTAAAATGTTATTACTGTTAGAAACTTTTGAGGAAAGACAACTCATAGAGTCAGTGAAAAGACTTTATAATGAGTAAGCAGTTACAATATTAAATTACCGGAACCTGGATCTGTTGTTTCAGCACTCTTGCTAATATTGTGAATTATTACCCTATGTTATCCAAAATAATTATTTTCATATCATCAGCTAGTGTTATTGTAATTTCGCCAACCACAGGGTTTCCCTTTTTAAGCTCTTTTAAAAATACATACTTGGCTCCACAAATGTCTTACAAAAATTTAAGCAATATAAATCTTTCATAGATTCATGTGTTGAATTAGTAATGCTTATTCAGGTTTCATACACATATTTCAGGAGACATTAAAGGTTGTGGAGCAGATACAGTATAAAAAGGGTAATAATAGTAAATATTCAGTTCTCCAGTCTTTCTTTTAGTTTACCTTATGTTCTCTCCATCGAATAGCAGTAATGTGATTGCGTCTAATCTCTTGAAAGCAAGTATCTATGTCAGTGAAAGGTAAAGGAAACTATATGCATTCTGCATTAGTATATATTAAAATAAAAGTATTTTATCTATATATGGCTATATTTTTCACTCAAATTCTACTAATTTAATTGTTGTTAGATAAAATAAAAAGAATAAGCTGACTAGCCTGAATGTTTGATACCTAAACACCTGTACAAAAATTGGAACATAGAACATAAGAACATAAGGATATATAATGGAAATGGTTACTTGAGAAGTGTCATTTGTGATGTATGATCAAGTTTATTGAGAGAGATCAATGTATAGTCCTCTGATATATTTTTCCATTAATCATCATTATATTTCTATTATAATTCTGATGACCAATCCGTAAAATGCCATAAAATGCCCACAACTATGGTGATAAATAAAATCGATGTAAAAGGCTGTGATGTCAGTGTAATGAGACAGGGTGTCTATAATGACTAGCATTAGTGAGAATTAAATTCATTGAGTATACAGCCTCTTGAACCTTTTGATTCCACTAAACAACAGGAGTGGGATCAGTGGATCCAGAGATTTGTGCACTTGACTCACAACAACCTGCAAGCATCACCTGAGGAAAACCAAGTGATTATATTCATTTATTATATGTGGGGTGAAGCTTAGAGGATTATTGCTAACTGTATTGCAGGAAACAAGGTTGGATAAATTCCACATACCAAGCAATAATGTATGATATGAGCGAGGTTTAATCACCATACAGCTGAACACTTAATTTGTTCATCACTCCTTTGCACGCCCTAGCTGAAAACTACAAATACAGTCAGTCACGAGATGATCGGCTAGTATTGGGTCAGAGAGACACTGTGCTTTTGGAAAAGCAGCAATTAGACAAAGATCTGATGTTGGAAATTGTTCTTACTAAACCAAGACAATCTGAATAAATGAGACACCAACCATCAGATATCTGCTGTGAGTAACGAACTCAAACAGGTATTTAAATATTGATGCTACATATCAGTACTAGTACCCACATGATGGAAATTGCATTAATTTTATCGTCGCCCCCATGGTTGTCAACTTTCATTGTCTGTACTTCCTCCCCAGTCGACAATTGTTACATTGCCATGCATTTTGTGCTTTTTGTTAGGGTCAGGTGGTGCTACACTTATTGTGCTATGAGTAGCTACACAAACACAATATCGTAGCAAAAGGTCGGCCACAGAGGATTTATAAATATAGTGAAAAATCTACCTAGAGTTCTGAGGGATAGGCCAGTTACTTCTAAACTGCAGCTTTTGTACAGTGTTGACATTATCAATATTCGAGACTGTAATAGACTTCCAGAAAGCTTTGCCATGCTATCCGGCTCAAGCCAAATATCATACCCATCGCCTTTCACGCATGGTGCAGAGTCCATCTTTTAGGGAAATGAAAGGAGAACTTAGAATTTATGCAGTGGATGGGCTTCATCAGCAAAACAGCACCGTCTTGTGCTCAGGGATGGTGGTTGTGCATAAGAACTTTGGAGGTATGTGCAAGATGAATGGGGCTGTGCAAAGAAAGAAATATATCTTATCTTCGGTGAAGCAAACACTTGGTTTGCTGGCAAGCAAACAGATACTTAGCAAGCTAGGTGCCAACACGGACTTTTGGCAGATACCATTACCAGAAGAGTCTACAAACTACACCACTTTAGTCACCAAGTTCGACTAATATGTTTTCAACCATCTACTGTTCGGAATTACCGCAGCCCCAGAACACATCCAATATGGGACAGTGACAGAGGTGACTGATGGCCTGGAACTTATGTGTAACAAGGATAACATTATTGTCTGGGGGAGAACTCAAGATGCATGGTTACACACCATGCCAGGAAAAGTGCGAAACGTCAGCAAACAAAGGGTACATAGTCAGTTAATTGGCATGGTCAGTCAGCAAGGGTGCTTCACTTCTAACGGAAAAAAAATGGTGCTGAAAGACTTAATGTCCAAGAAGAATCACTGGTACAAGTGAGCCAAGCAAAGATGCTATTGATCATTATAACAGGAGCTTTAGTCCTCACCAGTCCTTACACTGCGTGGCGCAAGCAATGACCTCAGAATCCCTGCCAACACACCCTTGTTCAAACTGGGAGCGCTCCTACTGCAAGAAAACAGAAGCATGTGGTCACCAGCACCATATGCATTGCGGTCATTGATGCCAACTGAGCAGCGCTTTGCACAAGCAGAGAAAGAGGTGCTGGCAGCAATGTGGGCATGAAAGAGGTTCAGCAGTTTCATCACTGGGCGACATTTCAAGCTGGAAACTGACCATAAGTCACTGGTGAGTCTACTGGGAGGGAATGCTTAGGATGAACGTCTGCCAAGATTATAAAGATTTAGAATAAGATAAATGAGATGTTCATACTCAATTTTGCACATTCTTGGGGAAAGCTTACTGGCGGCCAACATCCTCTCATATGCTCCTCTTAAGGACAGAGATGGCCAAGCAGAATCTAAGCTAATGTAACACTTATATATAAGCTAATGGAACACTGGAATATAATATATATGCTGACTCAGCATTTGACAACATACCTGTAAGTAAATATTACCTGAATGACCTGAAAAATGGCTGCACATGCACCATATTGATGGCTTCCCAAAGTGAACCAAACTGCCAAGGACGTTGAAATATTACTGATGTGGGAGATCAGTGTGAATTGTGCATGATGGACTACTCTTGAGAGGCACAGTGATGGCCATGCTATTAGTCATGGGGATGGATCGCTTGATAAAATACATGAAGGTCATTGGGGAGTGGCGACAAGCAGGCAACAAGCCAAACAAACAGTGTGGTGGCCAAGGCTCAGCAGTCAACCAAATGAGCTTCTCCTGAAGTGTAGAACCTGCACCATACGCAGAACAAATGTCAAGGGGTCATGAACGCCAGCGAAGATGCTTGACAGTCGTTGGCCAAAATTGGAATTTGATAACTTCACATTGAGCGGAAATAATTATTTGCTGGTTGTGGGTTACTTTTCCAGCTACGTGGAAATGAAGTGGATCTTATATTATGGCCCTCCTGAAACACTTTAGACACACAACTGATCACACTTTCCATAGGTTGACTTTTAGGCTTAGCAGCTGAATAGAACTTTTGGCATGTGACTAGTTGCCTCATGTTTGCGGCCAAGTAATGATGAGGCACAAATATTTGTTTGTCCTATGAAAGACCTCCTAAAGCAGGGGTGTCAAACTCCAATCCTGGGGGGGTGCTGGAGCCCTATAAAGTTTTTGGTTCACCCTCATTTAAACACACTTGATTCAACTCCTTGTGCTAATTACCACACAGCTCTCAAGCTGAATAATTTGTGATGGAACAGGGAAAGAACTAAGCTACACAAGGCTCCGGCTCCCCAGGACTGGAATTTGACACCCCTGTCCTAAAGAAAGCAGTCTAACCCTACCATGCATTGGTATTGTTCCCCAGAACAGATATAGTCCAACATAGTTGTTAATATGGGACTAACTATATACCATGGTTCCCACCTTACCAGCATTATAGGAATCTGCTCTTCCTGACTACATGATGCTGGAGGCCAAAGGATGAGAGAAAAGGTTGGAAAACACAAGAAACGCCAACAGTAGAAACAAGGTGAAGCACTTGGAGAATATATGTAGGTAGCTAATATAAAAGTTCATGGTATAGCATACAACAGCAATGACAGAAGGAGGATTTTCACATTTCACAAAACATAGTGCAAAGTGAATGTTACAGTTATGTAGCACTTTTCAAAACTTCACAGAACCAATTGACAGCTACTTCAACTACCACCACTGCGTGGATAATGCAACAGCAGCCATTCTGCACCAGTACCACAGAGTAGCTAAGTGGTGAAGGGGTAGAACTCACTAACACTAATAGCAGATACTTTATTAATTCCCGTGAGGAAATTGTCTTTACACCCTCCTCAACTTGCTCTTTGTACTGTAAGTTGTTCACAAGGGGCAGCCACCCATAGTGACACCCAGGGAAGCTGGAGGTTAAAGGTCTTGCTCCAGGACCCACAGATGTGCTGAGGCTGGGTTTGAACCAGCAACCTTCTGAGTACAGGCAGACAGGCTTAGCCCACTAAGCCATATATGGGATGATCATGAAGCCTGATTTGAAATAGCCACAGTGGGCAGTTTTAGCCAGACCATTGGCACTCCAGCCCTACTCTTTTAAAAGATGATCAGAGATCTTTTACAGCCTTAGAGAGTCAGGATAAGTTTTATCACATATAATCTGAAGGACATCACCATTTTATAGCACAGTGCCCCCATCACTGCATTGGAATCCATACACACCACAGGGGGAGTAATCTGTTAGCCATGCCAACACCTCTTCCAACAGAAAACCAGCTTTCCTAGTCAGCCTCCCACCCAAACACTGGCCAAGTCCAAACCAGCTTAGCTTCAGACAGACGAGTTAGTCTGAAATGCAAGTGGTACAGCTGCTTAGAAGGGATGCAAAAAGAAATAAAACAGCAGTAGCAAAGTCCAGGGGCATTTGTATAAGAAATCCACATCGGTTGGTGCCAATGGAAACTGAAACTGGAGTAACCAGCACAACAAACAAGGAGAAGGACGGTTTACTGCCAACAGTTTTAGGGCTCACTCGACTAGCAATGTCAGGACCTGGCCGGGAAGAGTCCTCATGCCTAAGAGACTTACTCTCTGAGGAATGAAATTGGTTTAGTGTGTAAAAGAAAAATATCATTTGCATGCACAGGATGCCAATTAATGTAACTGTTTATTAAACAGTATGTTTATTGAAAAACTAGAACATGCGAAGGTTGTCCAACACAAGGACAAATAATCCCTTAATACCTGAGGAAATAAAGGCAGGGTACACTTTGTTCTCAAAAAAGTGACATGTGAATAAATAAAATAGATGCAGCTAAAGGTTAAAATAATGAACTTAAAATAAAACAATATAATGAGCATGTGGCTCTGTGTGCTTAGCGGTGTGCCTGTGATAGGAAGGTCACCAATTCAAACGCAGCCTCAGCATGTCTGTGGGTCCTTAAGCAAGGCCCTTAACCCCCAGCTTCCCGGGTGCAGCAACGGGTGACTACCCTTCATGGACAGCTTACTCTACAAATAGCAAGTTAGGGGATGCGTAAAGATTATTTCCCCATGGGGATCAATAAAGTATCTATTACTATTTTAATATGAAATTGAGAGCTTAAGCAGTACAGTGTGTTTTCAGTCTTGGTGAAGTTGTAACAAGAGTTTGACAAACATTCCAAACAAAAAGAATTATGCAACAACCACAACTCAACAGTGAATTCTGCAGTCTGTAGGCCTGCTGTCTTCCAAAATGGCTGCTTAAGGCCATGAGGGTATCCTGTCCTTTAGTTATCTTTTTCAGACAAAATTTAACCTCTGGCTTATGCTATAGAGAAAAAATTACATTAGACTAAGAAATGGACTAGAAAATAAATTTCACTGTAATTTTAACAGTTAATCATTCACCTAATATAACCAATGCTGATGCTGTATGCATAGTTCACATTTTTATGTAGATAAAGGTCAAGGCTATAAAATATAAATAAGTTCAGTGAATAAATTAACACATATAGCTGAGCATATTACTAGACAGAGAAGCACTGGACACTAATTATATTTCAGTGTGAAGGTTGACACTGTCCAGTGTGACTATTTAACTATTCGGTGGGGGGGGTTCCTCTGTCTTACCTCCATAAAGAGCTTTCTGTCACGCTTCCCAAGTTGAAGTCATAAAGCTTGGTCAAGATCAGGATCACCTGAAAAAGGGGGGAAAACATTCATTAAAATTTGCACCAATAATATAAAACAATTGCAATGTTGCTTAATGCGCTACATTCAATGACAAATAAATATCACTAAACCACAACATTCATATGTTATGTTTGTGCATATATACACCAAACAGAATAAAATAACTGAGTGATTAATCATTTATGTACAATGGTGCACCAAAAAAATACAAATAAAATAAAGATTTTTAAAATGAATCTGCTGACTGTTACTTAAATATAATTATTTGCTGACATACAGAGAAGTAAACTTCAGTCTGAACTTTAGGCAAGACAATACACTAAAATCCATTAAATAAGGTGTCTTTTTTCTCCACTCTGGACCATAGGCTTTAATTGCAGAACTTTAAAAACACCATTCTGCTGTTTCCTCTTTCCAAAATAGCTGTCTCAACAAAGTGTCACTCCTTTATAATTTTATCTTCCTTTTCGAAAATGAGAAAGTGGATAATATTCACTAGCTTCAACACGGCAGTGATTACCAGCAACTGGAATGCTGCATGACCAGGGTTTAAATATAGTCAGAGAGACCACCAGACCAAAGTTCCACCTCCTTATGTCCAAATCACAAATTCCCGGAGAACAGCTCCACCTCCTTACACATGAACCTATTTTTGTTAACCCCCCCCCCCCACTCTGTACCTGACAGGGCTCCCCCCTTCTCTCTGATTCTGATTTAACCCCAGCACATAACCAAGTTAAAATCATAAAATACTGTGCAAAATAAGAGACAGCCAGAGGTACAGAATCCTTAAACATTAACCAAACAATACCGATGCATAAAATACCAAAAAAGAAAGAGGACTTAATAGTTAAAGAAATCAGATACAGGCAATTTTAGTTCTCTACACATACCTGATTCCCAGATGTATTATTTTGGCTTCTAAATGTCATTTTCTGATCAGACAGTGTTTAGCCACAAGCCCCAACCCATTTTTGGCAATATGGGAACCAAAGTTGTTAATGTACTTTGACATAATGACCTGATTTAGCTGCACAAGTACCTTGTGAAATGTTGATTTGACATTGAAAAAATCCCTTGTCTGAAGATGGAAGATGAGCTAGAAATAAACAAGAAATGTATTCATTTCTCTCTAAGCTGATTTTGGGAGGAGGGCAAACAGGTGGAACAGAAAATACAGCCAATTACAAGAGTCAACACTGCTGTCAGTGTTACTAGGGGCACAAAACAAACAAAATATATGTATGCGGTATAATATCAGTGAATGCATGTTCGGGCACATGCAAGAATATGCTCAATATGGGCAATTTAGTGATGTCCGTTCGCCCGGCGTGATTTGGACTGCAGAAGCAAATCTGAACAACAGGGCATGCAAACTACACTCACTCTGGGATGCTGATTAGGGTAAGTAATCAGAGGATGGATGGATGGGAAATACACACACAGTATTTCAGGAGGGGGTCAAATCCCTAAATCCCAAGATTGATTCTGTACCAACAAAAACCTAATGAAATATGTTATGTGAATATGAATTCATTTTTTCTGCTTCCGTGGTTTACGTGCAAAAAAAGGTTTTGTAGAGCATAATGTCATATAATATATCAAGGACTGACATTTTTGTGAGTTAAGAGAATAACTTTTAGTGGTCTAGGTATCACTGAGCATGTCTTCATCCATGGCTGGTTCGTTGATGTGGTCTGAAGCCCAAAATCAATTTAAAAAAACATTACATGGCAATAGCAGCTTGTTCACTCCAGGTATAGATAAACATTAATCTCCAAAATAAATATTTGTATGCTAATACAGTTAGCAGCATATACTATTATGATATTCACATGTTCCTAATATTGCTTTAGAGCAGCCCAATAAGCTATGTAGCTATAATCTTTTGATGTCAGACTCGTGTCATCCTTAGGGCAGCCCTGCCACTTCTCACACACTGCTTCCAAGCTCACCTGGTTGACTTCCAAAGCGTGGTCTGATTCATGTCCCTTCAGATACAAGCCTTTGGTTTGCTCGAAAAGTAGGCCTAGTGTTACCCTGGAACAGACATTTAGACCATGCAGGACTGTAGTCCCGGAGAGGGAAATGTGGTAATGCAATGCATAGGAAATCCTGAAGGTTCTCATGCAAGGCTGAATGCCTGGTCGAAGGAAAGCAAACATTATTGACAATTTCCTTGTCATTGTCTTTTTTAATTTTTTGTTTGAGTGGCTAATCCATCTATACTGCAAGGTACTGACTGCAGAGGAGCTAGATATTGTTTTTACCTGCCTCATGAAAGGAAAGGTTGTGTGTGTGTGTTCCATATATATATAAAAAAAACATTTACAGGAATTCTGCAATGCTCTGTATCATTTGCATGTACTTCAGCAGCATAAAATAAGAAATGTAATGTGTGATCAAAACTACTTTTTTTTTCCTTTGGAAGAAAATTAAAATTTTTAAAGTTCAGCAGACCTATAATTTTGATGAGAAATGTCAGAAATGCTCTTTTTTAATTGTTGTCATTACAGTTTAATTAACAGAATGTAGCAAAATGATATTAACATAACAAAATGCACCATGTCCACCAAGAGCAATTTAAAACGCCCGATACAATTCTGAATTTTGATTGTTTACTAGAAGTCCAGATAGAACTAATGCGTTTTTTTTTTTTTTTTTTGGAAAACCTTCCATCCTTTTTCCCGGCTGTCAGTGGTACAATTATATCATCTTTATATTGTTGGTGGCTGTGACTGGCTAACATTTGGCAAACTGGTAGCGACAAATTAAATTAACCATGCATGAACATTGTAAATATGCTATATTTGCCTGCTCTGTCAAGAGAAACATTAGCAAGTGCTGAAAGGTATATAGAACTTAGTGAAATAATGTGAATCAGGGCAAATACATTCATAGTATGGGATGTATTTTTCATTAGGTGCAAGTTACATTAATAGCCTTATATACATATCTAAACAAATGTTTAATTTGATCACATGTCACAATATGCATAGGTAATTCTTCATAATTTGAATTTCATCATGTGTTTTCATGCAACAGACAAAACCGCCAGTAGCATTTGATGTTAGTCATTATCTAGAAGTGATAAAGCTTTTAGGCTTTCATTTATGTGTCAGCTACAAAGCAATTACTCCATTATATCAGGGCGACACATTTATTGCAAAGTAATATGTTTGATCTACAGTTATTACTTGTCATTGTAGCTATGAGCTTCCCTCTGTCTTGTCACTTTCTGATTCAAGCAGGTCCAGTTGATGACTGCCGTAGCTGTATAAATACTTCAGCACAAAACCTTGAATTTTCAGTGTTGTTTGATGCAACTATTTATATGTATAATATATAAACAGTAATGTGCATCCTTTCTCCTTACAGCATTCTAATTTTTTCCTCAGAAGAGATGCAATTTTACCGTAAAAGGCAAAATCTTCAGCTAGTTACCCTTAGGTTGTTCCCATTGTAACAGTAGGAAAAATACCAAGGCAAGCTACCATGTCATCTTTAAATAGTCTGCAAAACACATTAAAGGATAACACTCATAGTCTGAGTTTGTAAGCTGGTACCAGCCAATTGGACAGAATAGGTAAAAGAAAAAATCTTGTCAGACTAATATAGAGAAAATATTTCATTGCATTTCAGCAGGACAATTTTGTGGTCCATCATGGCGTAGCACTGACAATCTCCCTCATCTTCCTGCTTTATCTGTGCAGGTGACGGTGACTGGCACCACCCTAACCCTCTGGCTTGAGCCCCCTTTCAGTAGAACTTTATGAAACAATGACACCATATTACGCTGCCAGTGCAAAGTTTGGACACGCCTACACATAGAAAGGTTCATTTCTACTGTTCCTTACATCAAAAATGTTTAAAATTACATATATGGATTATGTACTGATCAAAACATTACTAAACAAAAAGCATATAATTTGCAGGGGGGCAGCTCTGTGGGTTGGGACTCAGAAGGTTGCCGGTTCAAATTCCATGGTCAGCAGAGTGATCCTACCATTGGGCCCATGAGTGAGGCCCTTAACCCCAATTGCCCCAGGGACTGGCTGACCCTACAGTCTCCTCTACGCCAGTTCCATGAGGTGGCCTCCTGGCTTTTCCAGCCGTCCTGAAGGAGCTCCCACATCTGCTGAGCTCTCATTGGCCACTTTTCCTTCACTCTCTGTTCACACTCTCACGAAACAATTTCTGCTGGGATTATGTCAGCTGGCCAGGTCATGTGACGCGATCAAACTCCTTTGTAGGAGACTTGTCCAAACATTTTACTGGGAATGTCTATTAATTAAACTAAATGTCTAGCATAAAATGAATCCTACGAAATCAAATGATTGAGTGACCAATTCTTGTTTCCTGAGCATATCATATTTTGTACAAACTGCTTAGAATGTTATAAACGTCATCCAGTTACCTAAGCTAAAAATTTATGGGGAAATTCATCAAAACGATCCTTGGTTTTCTGTTCACATCCCTGATGGCACAATGCAACAGCATTACCTGATGAGTCCCCATGCAGCCCCAAAGTGAACAGATAATGTCAGAGAAAAAGGACAAATTCATCTCAGAAAACTTTGGGTCCAATCAAATTTCAGCAGTGATGTCTGTATTTCATCACTGAAAGAAAAGGCTAAACCGCAATTTTGCTCATATCTCTCAAAATGAGCCACAATCCACAGTCACCAACCTCACAAACTCTACCAAATATATATATATATGCTTCCTAATTTGCGTGATTGTTTGTATGTGCTCCCAAAGCATTTACAACATCTTTGGTGAGTCACTCTTAATATAGTCATCTGAAAACTCGTAGCCAAAGTTTGTTTGACTTTTGTTTAAATTAATGGGCAACTGACCAGAAGCACATCACAAAATGCCTCATTTGATTCATACTTGAAGCTAACCCCAGGCTATTTTGGTCAGGGGCAACTGACGTCAGGTCAGTTTGGACTTTTTGTCCCCCTATATCTGCCTAAGGAGATGTCGCTTCCTCTTTTCATTTTTTTATTTGTTTTCCCCATATTGACTTGTGTCTAATTGTATAAGGTTAATTGCTATTAGTATATCAGTGATATTATTAAGTTTTAATTGTTTTTTTTCTAATCTATGTGTAGTGCTGTCCGCTTCAGAGCTGCTTGGGTGCAGCTCAATGCCCCGACTCGTGTGTATAAGGTCCTGATTAAATTAAAGAACAATTACTCAGCCCCAAAGGTAGCAAGATCTGCTCCACTTCGTTCCTGCTTTTTGGGTTGCAGTAAAACACAATAGTGTTTCTAGGTTTTCTTTGTGTTTTTATCATTCATTCATTTGCTTGTTTGTATGGTCACTCATTCATTCATTCACTCACTCATTCATCCATTCACTCATTCATTCATTGAGTCATTCATTTATTCACTCATGCATTCATTCATCATTCATATGCTTGTGTGTTCATTCATTCATTTGTATGTTCATTCATTCATTCATTCATTCAAAGGGAACCACCAGACTAAATATTCCAGATCTATATGTTACAGTTTCATGTAGGATCATGTTTGAACACTCTTGGTACTGTCCAGCTGAACTGGTAACCCTATAACTGGTAACGCTATAACTGGTAACCCTATAACTGGTATGCACCAAAAACTCCACAGACACAAACTTCTTGGTGATTAAGATTCTTCTTCTTCTTCTTCTTCTTCTTATTATTATTATTATTATTATTATTAATATTTATTTTTTTATATTGTGATCGCTTTATTGTTGTAATTATGGTTTCTATTGTTATGCTTATTATCTATCTGTCTTTCTGTGCTGTAACTCTATATTGTGTGTCACTACATATACTTACATTTTATTGCTTATCTAACACTTTAACACAAACCCAGCAATGAACAATTCTAAAGCCATTTATACAACTCAAAGTATTTTGCTTAAGGACTTCACTTAAGGACAAACCTTACTGCACATATGCTATATAAATGAAACAGCGTAACACACTGCCTTATGACATGCTCTGTTACCTCAACTCCTGTCGGCTGAATGGGTATCTAAAAATGGAAGTTAAAAGGTAACATGAGCAAATCCCTAATGCTGATTAAGGCCGTGATAAAGAGGTTTGATGCTGACTGGAGATAATGCATTAATGAACTCATTAATGCCCTCCCGCCATTTAACATGCTGATATTGCAGGCTGGAGATGATATTGTTATTCAGCATTTCAAAACTGTCGGTGGATGTTCATGGCGTTTCCTCACAGACACAATATCTCCAAAAGCTCCAAGAGGTATTTTTCAGTGGAAGAGAGGAATTACATAGTTTCCTGAAGGATCACTAATTAAAATCAATGTAAATGTGCGGAATGCTGATTAAACTGGAATGAGACTACTAAATGAATTGGATTTAATTAAGCATATCCTTGCTATGTGGACTATGAACATTCTGTATTTTTAAAATGAAAAATAAAATAATCACATAAAGCAGTGCGAAGAGCCATAAAAAACAAGGCACCCTGTGAAATGAAACTCTATCAATTCAGATTAGGTTGACTAATAATTATAGTTATATAGATGTGTAAAATACTGAAAATATAGTCTCTTACGACTAGAGCACCCTAGAGGTTTTGGGTCCCATGAAAGCATATCATATTGGCCCCCCAACCCAGACCAATCCATTATTCCAAATTTTTAGGGCCCCTGAATCGTCCTAACGTTGCCTCCCTTTATGGCACACCTGCTACATCTGTCCCTGATCAGTAAATCAGGTAAATGAACCCGCTCTGGGCTGGTGGGAATTAAAGCCCAACATTATTTAACTGGAGCAGTGAGCAACTGTCCCCGCACAGTCGTCGCCATTCCTCATGGAGTACAGGGTTTGTTTTATGGAGCTAGAAGAAGTAGGTCTGTTTCCTCTTTGCCTGTCAGTTGCCAGCAGGTACTAGCTGGGTGACTTGGGGGGGGGGGGGGGGTCATGGTTCTTGTTGACCAGCGTCTTGCTTTGCTTCTGGTTAACTGTTTTCATACTCAGCTGGTTGGTAGAATCAAAACCATGGTCTGGATTTGTAGCTTCTGGACCTGAAATGCCCAACACTGCTTATGTCCTCTGCTTTTGAGTCTGCCTTCTGATTCACCTAGTCCTGGAGCCATCTACCAAGTGGCCCAAGTCCCCCTGGTGGCAGGTTTCAAGCAGTGTTTGGACTGTTGGTTCAGGGCTCCAGACTATATTATTCCGCTAGTAGTACTGGTGCTTTGCATCTGTCCCTCCATAAATTATGCACCAAGCTGTTGCTGTGCTTTATGAGTGTTTCGTGATGCTCTTTCCCACTGAAACATATTTCCTGGTTCTGAGTTACTGGGCTTCTGTCGGCTGGGACCTGTTGTAGCTCCTGGTCACTTTTGTGTGTCGCATTCCCACCGTACGACAGGAACTGGAACATTTATGCTAAATAAGCAAGGTAGATGCAAAACAACCCCAAACAACAAAGACATAAGCAAAAAGGTATTCATTAATGCATTAAATGTAACAGGTATAAAAATAATTCCATCTGCTCAATTTTTGCTCTGTTAATTCTATCTCTTTTCCACTGCACTTCCATGTAACTTCCAAGTTAACCCAGTACTTGTCGTCAACAAATCAGCAAGTTATCACTTTAAGTGCCTCCTCAGCAGTGCTTCCCCAGCAGTACTACAATTGGACCAAGTTCCTGTGGAGGGCTAGGAACATGACATAAGTTCCTGGTTCCAGAGAAAAAGTTACTGCAGTGGGAAAGCACCTTATCTTGCTCTCTCTCACACATACATTCACACACACAGACACCATTTCTCACTCTCTCCCGGTGTTTCACTTGATACGGTGATGGCTTTAAAAATAAATAGGTTGGCATACATGCAAGAAGCATTGGTGTGCACGAGTATAACTTTTACTTGTACTGTCTCCAAAAATGGCCACAAACTGTGACTAAATGGTTGCATTATGGAGCCTTGTGGTCTCAGGGGCAAGGGGACAGAAGACCTGGTGTGCCTCAGACAGACCTTGTCGATGAAGTCTGCGAGTCGTGTCAGTCTCTGTTTATGACATAGAAACTTGCACTGAAAGTATTGCCTGAAAGTAATTCCACATATTACACACACAAAAAATGCATCAAAATGATCTCCTGGTTTTTCTTGTCAGATTTAGAAAAGAGGGATTTACTGAAGTTTCTATATCAAATAGAGATTACCAAAATTGAAAGCATAATGCGTTCCCATTTTGCATCTATTAAATCTGCTGGTCTTATCCGAATGTGACATGGTCTGTACAGTTATCAAGAAATTCTCAAGCATCCTCAGGATATTCCAGGTCAATGTGAGTCTTTGGGTCTTTTTTCTGTAATCCTTTCGTTGTATAATGTCCAAACCAGAAATACAATAAAACAGAGTTATACTCATACTGTATATCACTGAAAATATCTTCTATGGATCCTGGGTACCTCATCATTACTGCAAGGAGTTACAAACAGTTTAGTTTTTTAATGATTCTATTTCAGCATGCAGAGCTTCCTGTAATGATATCCAAAATGTTCAGCCATTACTGTCATTGTACTGTAATAATAAAACATATTCATAACCAAATACATAGTGGAGATGATAGCAATACTTGCTATAGCCATCCCATAGTATGTATTGTATAACACACTGTATATACAGACAATTATATTTTACATAAAGTTACTATTAGTGGTAATTTTTATCATCCATGTATCCGTACATCCGTCCATATTCCGTGTAAGGACATGTGGGGGGGGAGGGTTGGAGCCGATTCTCAGCAGCATGGGCTACAAAGCAGGGGTGCACCCTAAATGATATGCCAGTTATTTCTAGTAGATCTCATCACAAGAATACAATTATTAAACTCAGTGGGGGAAGACAAAAATAACAGTAATAATGCTTGAAAAAGTTCTATGTCTACGTGGTATTTCCAATTGAACACCTCCACTCACAATCTAAAAAAATACAGTCAGGATAGACACAAAGTTTTTTCATTATTTAAATTCTGTACATCACCACAATAAATTTTAAAAGAAACAAGTCAGATGCAGCTGAAGTGCAGACTTTCAGATTTAATTCAGTGGGTAGAACAAAAACATTGCATAAAAATGTGGGGAACTACACAACCCCTCCTTTCAGGGGTTCATAAGCAATTGGACAAATTAATAGAACTGCAAATAAAATGTTCAATTCTAATACTTAGTTGAAAACCCTTGGCAGGCAATGACTGCCTGAAGTCTTGACCTCATGGACATGAGCAGACGCTGGGTTTCCACCTTTTTAATGCTCTGCCAGGCCTTTACTGCAGCAGCTTTCAGTCGCTGTTTGTTTGAGGGTCTTTCTGTCTGTAGT
>JAODUD010000041.1:6496400-6549208 GCA_026784285.1 Stomatorhinus walkeri | reverse complement strand
TATATATGTTAAATAAACATTAAATACAGTAATATATGTTCAAAATGGTATGGATTTAAGAATTAAGTAGCTGGACAATTAGAATCCAATTTATCAGTCATTATTCTGTCTCTAGAACAGGCATATTAATCCAAAATGAACTCTTGCACTCTTCTCAACATTACTGCTACAACATAAAGGCTATTCTTATAAATGACGCTCAATAGATTAATTTGTAACACACATTACACTGAATCTGTACAACAGTTTAGCAAGTTCTCTCCAATCAAGAAAACTCCATGAAAATTCAGAAAGTATCAATCTTCCACAGCATCTTGGTCTGGTTTATGCTTAGCCACTGGGCTATGAAAACAGGACAAACTCAAGACAGAACCCTTGGCCCGGCAAGTCAACCGAACATACCGGAGATGGTGCTCTTGACCTGACTAGTCAAGCGTAGACCCAAGCTAAAAAAGCCAGGACTTCCTCTCCAGGCCTGACCATACATTACAATTTTGTTTAGAAAACAGTAGAAGAGTTTAAAAACAATGTATCACTGAAAACATCCACTCTCTCTTTGAAAAGCGAAAGAATTTCAATGTCTTTTACTTTCTTCACAATGTGAGAATTATCCATTAAGTGTTCTGCTTACCTTGGAACTCAGTTTATATTGTTTAGTTTCATCATTCTGAATTGTGTGATACTATCTGAACTAATAGTATTTTAGCTTTTTTACATATGATGTTATGACAGTGAAATTATATATAAATATACAGGTAAACACCATAAAAATGAGATAGAGATTCGTTTAGAAATTGCTTGTATAAAGTACATCTTTCAGTTTTGGTTGTAACTGCTGTACTTACTGTGATTGTTGTACATTGATAAAAACGGTCTGCAAATCCAAATGGACATTAACTAAACTCTTGAGTCTGGTGTTTTTTTATTGTCATAAACATTAACTTTAATGAACTTGTTGATATTTTTGAACTATACAATTGTTCTATTGTATATCCAAAAGGGTAAATTAGTTACAGTACCTCTTTAAAAGTCTTATAGTTTTGACATATTTTGAAATGATCTTTTAGGAATTGGATTTTATTTTATTATTAAGGACAGTTCTGAGACCTTGTAAGCTGCCAAAATGGTTTGTGAAACAATTTTTTTCATCCTTCTTGCACAAACTGTGGAGCATTACTTTAAAATTACATCATCCATCCATTCATCTTCAATATCGCTTCTCCAAGACTGGATCGCAGTGACCCTGGAGCCTGTTCCAGAATGCATAGGCCACGTGTCAAGGGACACTGCCACTCTATCACAGTTTAAGAGGTGTATTTACTACCTTGAATATTATATAGAAGAGGGGATATTGTTGACCATTTATTCTGTTAAGCTGTCTTTAGTGAAAATAGAAAAAAATATTGTTAAGAAAATTATCTGACACATACATTTTTAAAGACTGTGTCTATATTATTGTCTGAAGTCTATGTGACACACTTAAAGTCGTTCCCTAGGGACAGAATTTCAACACAGAAATTGTTCCTCATCACATATTCATTCCTGCGGTCCAAGAGGGATTAGTCATGGTGCAGTTCATCTGGAATTGTTTCGCTTTTTGTTTTCAAAACGCACATGTTTCTTTCTTTCTGACAATGCAGTTTTCAATTATTCAGTCCCAGTGGGAGTCATGCACATTTCAAAAATCAATTTGTATAGATATTTACAATAAAATGAAAATCAGCTGCATGTTTAATGTCTAGAAGGACGTAATCATACATCAGTCCAAGACCGCCTAATTATATGCTTAAATCATTTTGATATGCTTTAATTAGTACATGCACTTATAATCACAAAGGGAGAAAAGTAAAAGAATGTCTAATTAAATGTGTGATTGAAAGACTTTCCAAGACCTAGTCAGGGACAGCTCTGGTCTTAACAATTAATCTGTTCTAACTTCCACCTCTCACCGCGATTCCCAATCCGGAATTTACCTAAAAGCTTCTGTGAAGTGTCCACAAAGGGAATCTGGGCAGCCCAATCCAGGTACCGCTATATATTACATGCACACCATAGGACATGTTAAGTCAATAACTAGTCATCTTGTGCCAGTGTTAAATATGGGTAAAACCATTAATCTAGAATGTATGACACATGTCTGTTATGAAGGAAGACTGATGTTTTTATTGGCTAAGAAATAAGTAGAGAATTCAATGCTATTTTTTTTTTGCAGAACAGAGATATTTTAATGGTCCGCATGAGGACATTGTCTTCTCACCTATTCCATATTTCTCTCCGTGAGACACCCAGGCACACATACNNNNCCCCCCCCCCCCCCCCCCCCCCCCCCCCCCCCCCCCCCCCCCCCCCCCCCCCCCCCCCCCCCCCCCCCCCCACAGCGCAGGGTCAGCTAGTGTTTGGTGCCCCTGGAGCAATCAGAGTTAAGGGCCTTGCACATGGGTCCAGCAGTGGCATTATTTTGTTGGCTATGGGATCCAAACCGTCGACCTTCTGAGCACAGGCGTGACTCCCAACCCACTGATTCAGACATCCCCTCCAAGAAGTCTGGGAAAATTTTGACTTCTGTAACAGCATAAGCGTAAATACTCTAATAGTTGAATTGTAAATACATTTATTTCCATGTGTTTAAAAGCTTAACTTTTTATACTGCACAGTCGAATTGTCATTAGGCATATAACCATTGATGCCAAACATAAATCTGTATTCAGGTTCTGTGAAAAAGAACCCATATTCCCAGAATCATCCATGTGGTGGATTATTCTGTTCTAAGTCTAGAACAGATTGAGGATTTGTTTAAACTTTCATTATCAAAAACTCCTCTTTTCTGACAAATACTGGAGGAATGTATTGTTATGCAAATTAACATGCGTGTACTTCATTAAAAAAAATAGAACATCGTTAGTTATGTTTTTCAAAAGCATGAATTTACATTTGATATTATTCTACTCAGCAGGAGACATGTTGATGAAAATATGTCGAGTTACAGTACCCTGAAATTATTCAAAATCAAATATCTCTTTTTTTTATTTAATGTTGCATTCAAAACAAATAAACCAACATCTTAACAGAAATTTCCGTTGCTTAATTGAAACGCAGCAGTTTTCAAACAGATACATTCACAGTCTCTTGCTAAAAACAGACTGCAAGCACAGCGAAAGAGCTGGTGTCAGTGCATGAATGAGACCAGACTACACTCTAATGAACTAGACATGAAACAACACAGTCCAAGACATAGCTCACAGGACGGTCTTTAATCCTACATTCATGGATTTGTTCTCACTTTGCTATGACGGCTTATGTGAAGGTGCTATTTATTTCTGTGTGGACTGGGAGTTCAGTTTAGCCAAAAAGTGAGTCCCTCCTGCAAAGTGTAAGGAGAAAATATTTACACAATGGACAAAAACAACACAAATGATTCTGTGTTTATACATCTTACTGCTTCCACCATCTGTCTTTTTAGGTTGGTTTCATGTTACTTATTTAGATTTAAAATCCAAAGCATACATGTAGCTCTTTTACTTACCTGGCACAGTATTAAAGAGTATGGTTTCCAGTTACCTCCTTGTGAAATACTAAATGTACCATCGTACTGAGTTTCACGATCTGCTTTACGTGTTTCCAACTCCTGCTAGCTTTCCCTCGTCTTTGTCTCGTTATTTAGATTTGGTTTTTCCCCAGTACAAATATTGCCCTGTACTTTTCACTGCGGATCTGATTCACAATTAGGATTTTGTTTGGCTTTGCTCAAATATGTACATATCTGAATTATGAAATGAAATAGTTTGAGTTGTAGTTCTGTGACTGAAACATTGCATTATTCTGAATAACTTTTTAACTACCTTTTTGAAAGACACGGGGTGGACGCAGCACAAGGCAGGAATACATCCGGGATAGGATGCCAATCTATCACAGGGCACACACGCACACACAAACACGCGCTTTGGGCAGTTTTGCTTGCTGTATGTCTTTGGACTCTGGGACAAAACCGGAAGAAGAGTGCCGAGAGGAAATGGGCAACAAGCACAGATACGGAACGTAGGCGGGATTCAAGCCCCCAGCCCTGGAGGTGTGAAGTCCACAGTGTGACCCACTAAACATCCATGCTGCCCCATATTATTTGCTCTGATATTGAAATGCTGTATATGTTGGTAGTATATACTTATACTAATAATATATTTATTATGGTTGTAACAGTTTGTTATGCTCAGTGTCTTTTATTTGGGATGCGTAAATGCCATTGTTTTCTGGTAGTCACGGATACCGATACCACTTACGATTGGCCAATTTGTTTAAAGAAAAAAGAAAAAGAAACGCAATATTTCAATTAAAAAAAATATCATGATAAAAGATAATATTGAAATTACTCCCCCACTCCAAACACACACACACACACACATGCAGCACCAAGCCTGATGCTCTTAAGAAAAATTGGCCAACTGAGGGGGCTGAATGGTGGTGCTCGTCATCATGATTTAGTTTTAGTTTGTTTAGTGGAAAACGATTGATCAGTGAGGCGGATTTGATTGAGATTCACTAAACGTTGAGGGCCTCCTCAAACCACCTAAAGCAGTGGTTCAAAAAACTTTTTAGACCACATTCCACCTCAGAAGGTATTACCCTCTCCAAGTATCACCATTACCACATTATGCTTGATTGTCAAGAGCGATACATTGGTTAAGAGCCTCTGTTATTTTCACTGCATGAGCATTATCATTTGTCATTTTCTCTTCCTGTGCGAGTATTTGCTACACGGTGGGTTCTTTCAGAGTCCTGCTGACTGACCCTTTCATCATATGCTATCTTATGCATAGTTTTTAGATTTTACATAATATTACTTATGCTGCATACGCTTATTTTCATATTTCCTCTTGATATTTTTTTCAGAGCAAAGTTTGCATTCTACAATTCATTGGTTTTGGTGTTAATTTTGAAATACTACCAGAATTTATGGTTCTGTTAATTTTGCTTACTAGTGATATTACCGATGTGTCATCACATGGTATTGGTTATAGGCATTAGCGCATTGTCACAAGGATGAGCACAAGTACATGACTATATCTGTTTTTGCAGAAAAAAGGTATTTTATTTGTTCCCCATGAGGAAATTGTCTGTTCACCAGTCCCATTTTACATGAAACAGGCATAGAGATATTTTATTCACTGAAAACCACTAGTTTTATGTATTTTATATTCGTTATAACACACTTCAATCAGGATATGGCATCAGAAATGTGTATTAAAACTAATTCCAATGTCCTATATTTACAAGCAAAAATGTCATTGAGACAAAACCGCACAAAATGAGAGGTAATCCTAGGATTCTGTCTACTTGGTTTGTCGGGTGAGATTAAATTGAGAGGCCCATTGCTAATCTGCTCACATTTTTGTTTGTGTGAAAAAGCTTTAACCAGTAGATTGAGGAAATTGTATATTTTATGCTTCAACATTTTGGTACCTACAATTTTTTCTGCTTTAAAGGCTATAAATCCAGTTAGCAAGTGCGATTTCAGGCTCAGGAGAGTGATGTAAACATGTAATCACAAATATCATGAAATATAAATCTATCTATAGATAATGATAAATGTAGTACAACGTACGTACCTGTTTTGCAAAATTACTGCAAAAAGTCTCAGTATTACTGAAAACTGAAAGAATTGTTTGACAGTTAAAACTGACAAAGAAAACAAACTGATCATTTGAAAATAATTAATCAATTGAACAATATTTCATTTTCTAAAGAACAATTTATGTGTTCTGGACATGCAAATGACTGAAAGACTGTCAGTGTAATGCAGGGGCATTGCCATGGTGATAGTTTCTGATGAGGCTTCCAAAGATGATGATGTCGTTTTTCTGTGTTTTGAATTAGAGAATTGAATGACTTCAAGGATCACAGTCTCTGATATACACAATCCATGGACATCAGAGGGATGGTACCACATTGTTCACATTCAAAGCTTGTATGTAATGACTTCATTTTTTCCTGAAACACAGTAAAGCCTAATGGCACAGTGTGTTTGATCTTTGATCTAAATACAGTGGATGTACATTTCTCCATAATTTCCCATCTCAGTAATTTCCTCTCAGTCAGTACTCTCATATGGCGGGTGAGGCTGGTCAGCATGCTGCTTCGCTGAAATTTTAAAATATTTGTACTTTTTCTAAATTACAGGAACTTACTAATATTGAGAATAACAATAATAATAAACAGTGCCGAATATATAAATAAGACAGACAGACAGACAGACAGACAGACAGACAGACAGACAGACAGATAGACAGATAGATAGATAGATAGATAGATAGATAGATAGATAGATAGATAGATAGATAGACATAGAGCTATCTGTGTGTTCCTTGAGAAATGTTGCTCACCTACCTCGCCTTACTTTTCCTTTCCAATTACTGTGGAAAGTCTGTGAGACTGTGGGAGTATACACACCAGCCCCCAATGCCAGGGAAACAGCCAGAGGAAGTGTTGCTTTATTAGTTTCAAAGCATAAAAATAGGCCTAAGCTAGGAAGAAGAATATTAAACGCACTGAATTAGTGGATTATCAGACAAACCCACACATTAAATCAAGTGTAGCCATAAACACTGTAGCATTATGTCACCTCACCATGTCTGAAATATGAGATTTTAGAAATACTACATTTAATATGTAATTTGTTCATGCCTTTGACAGTGTTATGCCTGAAAATAGACCTAGTTTCAAGTTTAAATGAGCAGGGATTAAAGTTCTTTTTTAATGTCAGTTTATTTTTTATCGAAATATGGTGTCAAGGAAATCTGCATGCCATTTTCCCGTTTCTGCCCTTTAATCTCAAAGTCTTCGCATTGCGCCCCTTCAGACTCTCAAATGGCCTGTCCCTGTTGGAAACTGTGTACAACAAAATGCAGGGTTCCTGTGGTGCTTGTGTGCCATGGTGCAGAGACACTGCGAGGACATGAGTGTAGAGCCACCGGGAATCGGCTTGCGCTGCCCCAGCTTGCTGGCACTCCTCCACCAGTCCAGATGAGGCCACATTGTTCCTGCAGGCAGGTTTTGCTTCGCATCTGTGTTGTGGACCCAGTGAGCAAATATTTCACTTTGACAACTAAAAATGAGCCTTCGAAACGCACACACAACCCTTTCAAATGTATCAGTGCTCAAGCTTTTAAATAATTTTTTACAGATATTTGATTGTTCCAGAGTGTGGACACTGAAGTATTGTTTTATTAATCAGATTATAACGGCATTATATAAAGGAATGCGGCTTAAGATTTATAATGCTTGATTTAGCTAGTATGCAAGTGTTCTCCTGGGTGACTGTCAAAACTTTCTGATAACTTGATAGTTTCATTGGGCAACCAAATGTAAGAGTGATCAAAACCTGACATAAAATGAAAAGAATCAAGGGTTCATCTGAGTGGTCACAAGTAACTTGGTAACTCAGCTACTCAAGTACAAATCATGAACAAATATAGTAACTGCATGAAATACATGAACCATTATGACTGATGAACGAACATGAGATCAGTACATAACTTATGCTTAGTTTCTGGTTAATTAATACATTAAGTAAGAGTGTAGCACTACTTTCTGCTCCCTCAATCAAGTTAGCAAGACTACAAACAAGGCAACATAGTATGTGTAGGATACATATTACTTATGGCTTTTATTAACATAATTTACTCTGTTGCAGATTACATAACCAAAGGTCATATAACCAGTGGGAAAAATGAGTCTCTGTAGACTTTCATGACAACAAATTAGTGAGTTTTGTAGGTTAGGTATAGGGATTATCCTAAAGGCTGACAACTCACAGCCTATGAAGGTAAACACCAGATAAGATAAATGTGTGGCATTTTGTCTATAACAATAGGCTCTCTAGAAAAACAAGGGCAAGCATGCTTGAGGGCCACTGTTCCAAATCAATAACAGAAATTTGACCGAAGAGCCTGCAAAGTCTCTGAAATACCAACACTTCACAGGGCACAGATTTAGCGTTCCAGTCATGGACTGGCTTTGTGTGACCCTGGCCAAAAACATGTGCAGGAAGCCAAGGGAAGCAGTGCCTCTGGCAAACTGCTGCCATGGCATTTCAAGGGGCAAGGTAATCCATCGGATTTGTGAACAGATGGTGACAGCATTTACCAAGGGTTGGTGAATGTCAATAAATTCCATTTCCCATTTCAAAAATCATTAGAGAATTTGGAGAGATTTTATCTTGCAGATGTAGATACTGTTTTCTTCTCACTCTACGTTTTGGGCGGTTGTGATTCCTTGGTGATGTGTATGACAAGAAATTAAAAGGTGATGCGGACAACAGAGGCTGCAACTCAAACGTAAGTCACAATACTGATTCTTAGTTTCCTCTCTTAATGAAATATACCGTTTCTTGGCTTAAATTTGAAGGGTGCAAGAATTCATAATCACCTTTACAAAAACGACCAGAAACAGTAAGAGTCTTTTCTTTATAACAAATTTAACACATGGCCTACAATAGTTAACTGACGATAATTAAAACTTTGCATAGCTTTTTAAATTTAACTTGCAGTATAATAATATAACTCTAATGCCTGGTCTTTATCCAATTCTTGAAACACATGCAATCATGAAAAATGCAATATATCAGATATCTTCTTGGTGAAACAGAGACAGAAAAGTGAAATTATTGTTTATTCAATTAATAAAATGTAATTCTAGGATGATGAAATTATTAAATGAACAATAAATGATGTGCCAATGCACCACTATTTTACATAATACAGTGCTGTAAAAGTTAGGTGAAGCTTCTGTTTAGTACTATAAGTATGTATATTAAGACATCCCTTTGATACAACACCAGAGAAAACTCTAATTCAATTACATAGCTTCAATTAAATGTAATTGATCGCAAGGTTTATTTTGACACAAAGGGATCTCAATAGACAATAAGGAGAATTCCAGGGATCCAATAGGATTAAGGCACAATAATTACAGTATGCCTTACAACATAAGTTAATTCTACTGACAAAATGACAAGAAAAGCATGAAACAATTATTCAATTAGATATAAATCCAATTATTTTATTTATAGCTTTACGGTCCCTATTCTAATAAGGAGGATGAAAATAATTAACAGAAGGAGTTTTGACTGTATTTTGCAGAGGTGGAGATTTCAAGTCCAGAGAGTACAAATCCAGAC
Organism: Stomatorhinus walkeri; assembly: GCA_026784285.1. Lineage (NCBI taxonomy): Eukaryota > Metazoa > Chordata > Actinopteri > Osteoglossiformes > Mormyridae > Stomatorhinus > Stomatorhinus walkeri. Next base: position 6,540,039 of record JAODUD010000041.1, on the reverse strand, counting down.
TAAGATTTTGTTTTCAACCAACCAGCTGAGAATAAAGAGTCACATTCACACAGTACTCAACTGGTTGGTTGAAACAAAATCTTAGTCTGGATTTGTACTCTCTGAACCTGAAATCTCCACCTCTGGTATTCTGATATCTAATTTTCTTGTTTAAGTGTGCATGAAGAGAAACTGGACATTACATTGATCGTTTCAGATGCCCCTGACATAAAATTAAGATCCAAGTAATATGTCTTTGCATGATTTACTCTACAGTTACAGCTCAAAAAATGTTTTGAAAGCTTTGTGAAATGTTGACAGTGAATGCTTGTAAATTCTGTTTTATGTTTTTTGGGGGATTTTAGGTATAATGATTGCACTATTTCCATTGAAGCAATAGCAGAATGATCGCAGAGAGGGTGAGACTGTGAGCTCACATGTTGTGGGCTCTCTATGGGTGTGTAAACCCTGCATGGTATCCATATGCTGCTGTAGGTGTCCTCCAGGTGCTCTGAATTATCTTCCCATAATTCAAAGACATATGGGTCCATATGGATTTCTGTCCTTAAAATCCTCCGCGTATGTGTGCATCATACGATTGACTGGTCTGGTCTTATGCCCTTATCTCCAGGCTTGCACAGAACCTGCTTTGGATAAAAAGTTCTGAAATGTGGCTAATTAAATGTGACAGCAATTCACAAAAACAATTAATACAATTAACTGAATAAATAAGCTAAAAAAGATTAATGCATTGTTCCGTCTTAATAATTACCTTTGAGAAGTACGTCCATCACCCAACCCCTTAAGCGGTTATTGGAAAAACAGAACTTTAGCAGTAAACAAATATATTCAATAAAACCACTGAATAAAAAGGGAATATATGTAGTTGTAATACTGCAAAATATGTGATTTTGTTTTGTTTCATTATTTCATTGTTTAACAACGTTCTATCTTTCACCCTGGCTTTTTCCTGGAAAGATTTTAATGGGATTACTGTAGCATGAATACGTCCATATACATATACGCATGTAGATAGATAGACAGATAGATAGATACATGATACACACACACGCACACACAGGTTTGCAATGATATATTTTCATTTCTGTATGGAAAGCTCTAAGCACAACTGGACGACCCCCCTACCCAGCCCTAACCACAACCAGAAATAGACAAATGATATACAAGACTTTTGGCATTATTAGTTTTTTGATTTCATTCACAGATCTTTGTGGGGACCTGAAAAATTGTCCCCGCAATGTAAAAAACTGAATTGTATTACATTGTGGGAACATGTGGTCCCCACAATGTAATATAAATGTAATTCACACACACACACACATATAACAAATACACACTCTTCATTATTAAGTACACAAAGAAATCTATATTAAGTGAATTTCAGCTGGAAAATAGGTAAAAGTGATAGTCAACCATATACCTGCTCCTTTGAAAGTTAGCTTTCATTACACGGGCCTTTGTTGAAGTAGCTTTTATTGCAATTAATTATCAGTGCAGTTTCCTATTAGCACAGTGGATTTCACGGTAAATTGCTTCCATATGATCTACGTTCAGGGTGACCGAATTTGCCTGTAGCTGGAAAAACACCTCGCAGTAGTAAGGTCACTCGTTTTCACTTGCTGATTTACAAGGCTAAAAGATGCCCCAGTAAAAGTTTATTCAAGTCATTTATTTTGAGGCAAATACAAAAAAATGGATTACAATTATTGTGATGGCCAACTATGAAGTTTTAGTGATTATAAAAAAAATATGCATTTACAGTGTTTATTTTTATACACAAAACTTCCAGACTTGCATTGACAAAAGTAAAAAAAAAATGTATCAGTAATGGTCAAATGGTCAGTAATGTCATTTTTTTTCCATTTAGAATGTGCTCTTTGAGAAATTTTCATTACAATAATTACAGATCTTTAGGAGGTCATTAGGACCACAGTAAAAATGTACTATTCAGAATTCAAAAGTGAACTGAACGGTGTTAATTTAATGGCTTTCATAAACCATTCAAGTCCCAGTTGCATGTTTGATTGTGTTCTTCGATGTGTAGCCTATTCATTTTCACACACATTATAATGATTATCATAATATTTTAGCAAATTTGACTTTTTAAATTAATATTTGTTTAATTCTGAGAATATTATGTTGCCTGTGTAGAGAGAGGATATTGAGAAGGGTTTATTGTGTTTTGTTTAAACATTTACTCAACTGCAAAGATGTTGACATGGACTTGGTCTTGTAAAGTCTTTTAATAATTCATTAAAGTCAGTCGAAATGCTTCAGATTTTTGTATTTTACTTGTGTATCTGAGCAAACAATGTAGTCTTAGGTGTCAGTAACATTAAAACGCCACTCAGATTTCACTTCCCATTCTGCAAGAGTTATCAGACACTGGCAGCTGAGGTACACAAAAGCAATACAAAGGAACAATGAAACAAAAGGACACATCGACTCATGTTAAGTCATACCAACAGCAACGATGTCCCAGCAATTTTCATGTCAGATAAGCAGTAAATATTCAATAGGCTTAGTAAACTGAACACCCAGGTTCCTAGACGTCTACAGTTCTTGGCTCAGAAAACGTAGCTGGAATACAGAGAATCAACAATATATCACGTGATGTACTCAAAGTCTGTATTTCCTTACTAGTTCTTTCATTATATAACTTAGAACCAACGTTGTATTTCAGCACGATGAAATTCTCATCTGCTTCCAACGGTCTATAAAGACAAAAGGATGCTCTCATGTTCCTGAAAAGGGTAATTAATAACATTACTCTAGGGTCATTTGATAAAGCATATTTTGTAAGGATTAGCATGCACTATTGATACATGTTTGACGCTTTTAAATCATTACAGCTGTTGCATATAAGTAGTTAGTTTGCTATTAAGGATACTCTGTGAGGTTCAGGATGTTTACAGCCAGTCGTACTAAAGAACATGTGGAGGTAATGAACTGGCTAGAGGTGAAGGCCTATAATGTGTTTGCGATTTGTCAAGTATAATATCCTCACTAATAATGGGGAAGTGTAACGGCACAAAGTGGGAGGGGGGCCTTGAAATACCAACAGGATTATTCCCACATGGTCTGCCCACCCTGATCCATAATGCTTGAAGGAATCATTAAGCGTTGGCTTTCAATAGATACTTTGGGTCCCATTTTCTAAGAGAAATGGGTCAGGCAGGAAGGACTGGATCATGACTCGACAGACTATGGGGACCCCCAGGAGTCTTTAAAGCATTAAAATATTTGCCTTTAGGTCAGGGCTAGAATAAGCATTGGAACCCTTGTGGAGATTTTTCTTTCTCTTCTTTTGTATAGGTCTTGTACATAAGGCCGAGAACAACTCTTAGCAGATATATATGGAGAAAAGCAATCTTTAACATCTAGGCCCATTTCCAGAAATAATGAACCTCGATATCCATCAGTCAGTTAGTAACTTCCCAGGACTACATACACACATACAGGGTGTTATAATATTCCTGGCTGTACCGTAGATAGTCCAGTCCAGGCTATTGTGTTATGCAATGTGATTATGTTATTCCTCTCTTTGGAAATAAACCAGAATCATTTCACTTACCAATCTTTGTCTTCAACAACAATAGTCCTTTTCATATAGAATATAGTACAAGCAAAACATTATACTGTAAATATACATACACAGTACTATCAAGTCAAATGAAAATGTTTGAAGTTGTTTACCTGGGTGACTGAATATTTGAGTTTACACTACCAGTCCAAGGTTTTTGAACGGCCGAGGTGCCCCTGAGGAGACACTTGGGAAGCGCTGTTCATCTAGCCATCTAGCAAGATACCAGTGACTTTTTGGAGAACTGAAGAAATTTTTCTGATTTTCCAATGAGTTGTATTTATAGGTATACACTCCAGTCAAATGTTTTTGCGCACACTGAGATTTGCACTCCGAATTCTTTGCTATCAAATACATATACGGCATTTCATCATTGGAGTGCTTTTTTTAGCAAAACAATGTCATATCTTTGATTCATCAAGGTAAAGAAGTAGAAAATTTGAGGCATTATTTCTACAACGGACATTAAATGTTGCTCTGTTTCATGCGGTAAAATGAGTAACTGTTGCATTTAAAATTAAAGGACAGCTTAGAATTTGACTATGCCATCACCACACAACCAGGTACTGTAATAGGATGTAAGACATACACTGTTACATACTCTTTCCGTGTTAAAAGGGAAACTTTTATAAAAATTGTAATTTATATATTCTATATAATTCAGTCAGATTTCTCCACCAGCTCATCTAATTAATTAACTTAATTAGTTAAATAACTTGATGAGCTATTGATTAGCCAAACATGGTATGCTGGTGACCCAGTCATCAAATACTTGGGTATACGGGATGGGTGCCACAAAGACTGGGGCAGCATTGGGAGAGCTTTTAAAATGACTAAGCCACCACACTTTGACAGATATTATAGTTTTATAGCAACATGAAGATCATGTAAGTGCATTTTTGTTTGCCTGCCTAAGACTTTTGCACAGTATGCATCTCTAACAGGGCATGAGCATAAATTCTAAAAGGAAGTAAGTAAACTGTGGCTATATTACTGACTTACAATTGTTATTGATTTTTGTAGTGGCTACAAAACACACCCGTAGCTCGTGGTTAGATACAATAGAGCTCTTTGTTTCATGTGCACTGTACAGCACATGTGAGCTCTCACAAGCACATTACGAGTTTCATAATTACCCATCCAAACCCGCCTGGTGTCTGGAGATAAAAAGGAGGCTGCAGGTCTCTATCCTCTGTATCCCCTAAAATACTCTAACAAGATCATGGATTGAGTCGTCCCCATTGTGCAGGAGACCTTATCTTAGAAACCGGTTAATCGGTATTGCTTAAACAGCAAGAGTGGGGACACGCACAGAATCACATGGGCCTGTGACAGCATTCACAACAGGACAGTCGTGCCCCACAGTTATCAAGTAACCCGCGTGCGATATCCTTTCTTTAGCATCAAGAAATGTACTTTACATAATGTCATGTCATTGTTTTTTTTCCCTACAATCACCCACAAGCTTATTTTGAAAGACTGGATGTAAACCCAGCATGGATCTTGCGCTTTCTTTGAATGATAAGAGTGGGCGCTAAATACAGAACAAAAACATTTTTTTTTTGCCTCAGTACCTCAATTAGCAACTTGATGTGCGGAAAATGCTGTCAATAAGCAATAAAAACAATTTGCAGTTGTGAGTGAATATCTTTTCAAATGTTTTGGTAATGATGGACAACAAAAAAAGTTCTACTTTTTGAGACTCATTTAGCCTGCTCATAGCTTATTTTGCAAAATCAAGAGAAAACATTTTACCGGACTTCCATAACAAGACAGTTCCTCAAACGGGAGGTGTACCAGAGGCACCTCTGGCTAACTGGCTATGTCTTATTGGGAAGCTGCCTTCATTTGGAAGCAACTGTTCCATGAAGCACGCTAGGCCTCTGATTATATAGTGTAGGCTGTTTGACAGAACACCTGAATATTTAGCAACATGCTGAGCACTCCAGCCAATAGCAAAAACTACGAGTAACTTTCACTGAGCTTTCTGTCAGTTTCAATGAAGCTGAGCTTGAAACTGTCGTCAGAAATATAAAATATACAATTACTGTGGCCCAGGTTTTCTGCTGAGATACTCTCTTAATTAACTGTTGTTGTTGTTGTCATTTGTCCACCTGTAATGTAAAATGAGCTTGAGAAAGAGTTACAATTATCCAATATATCTTACATGATCTTATTCAGACATACGGTTTCTGAGTTTTGAAGAAGATACATGTTTTCTATTGATCTATTCATTTCCCAGCTGCGCTGTGTCAAATTATACTTAAATGCAAATTAAAATGTTTAAAATATTGTTCTTCTTATCAAAAATCAGCTGTAATTAATTTAACAAAAACAAGCAATGCATAATGGCTTAATTACCTTGATAGTGAATAGCTATAATGCTGGAGATCTTGATTTTTCAGTGGAAGCGTTTTATAGCGACAGTCTTCTTAGGGGTGAGTTGAGCACTTTGATTAGCCTGTCCTGGATTAATTAGCTGTGATAACTTTACATAAGAATGAATAGAGTCTAAATAGTCAAAGTCAAATGAATGTAGCCATTGCTCTGGAGAACTGAGGAAGCCTACATAAACTCAGGAATGAGAAAATATTCCCTATTCCCCAGGACGAGCTGAAGTATATCTTTGTGTAAAACCTATTTTTTGAACTATGTCCTTTAATCCTTCAGTCTTTTGAGGGGACCCAGTATGCTAGACAATCTAAATTTATTTCCAGATTTGTAATGACTAAGGTGAAGGGCAATAAGAATTAATTTAACTACTTTTCAAGCAAGAAATGTAAGAGGACAGAGCCTTATTTTACATGTCTGAAGGTATCTATTAATGATGTTTATTATCAAGAGCAGGAACTGCAATGAGCAGGAGGAAATGACACAGTCCTGGATTTATGTCAGCTGTCACGTATGACCTGGAACACCCAACAATGTAATTTACAATTCAAGTCTTACTTAGAATACAACTTTTGTAATATCAACATACACATCCATTAACATCATTGTTCAAACAATCATTATAACTTGGATATATTTAGAACTAAGTACATATCGTTTCAACTGACATTTTTATGAGTGTCATTTACTTGAGACTGCACTTTTTGGCCTGGTTAAAAACCTGCTAGTATATAGTGTACCTACAGAGGTTATTAATGGGAGTGTGGTGCAGTCATTATCAATAAAGTTTTCTGGCAAGAATTTAAGTAATTAATTTTTAGAGTACTGACATATATTATTCTGTTACAATTTACTTATAACTCTCTCTGGTTCCTTATAGCTGTCAGCCGCATTAAATCTCACAAACGAACTGTACTGGAAATGGGACAACACATTTTCCTCTTTCTGTCAATTTTCAGGTTAATCAAGTTGTTTAAAAATGCACTTTAAAGCTAACAATCAAGTGAATAGCAGGTAAAGTCAAGAACTACTTTGTATACCTTTGCATTTTGTAACATGGAGTTTAAGACTGCACATTGACTACCTTAGCTGTAACTGATGTGCTATAAAACTTCCATCCTTGAATGATGGAATTAGAAAGGTTTACTTTGGAGTCTCTGATCTGATCAGACTAAACTAATAAATCAGTCTAGGCAGCGTCTTAAACAACACATCATTCAATTCTTCCTTGTATTTGTGTAACAGTTGTAGCTACCCAGTATTACACAGAAGACTATCAATAACATGCTGTTACAGTTGGGAGCACATGTAGAACTCAGAAATATGTATCTGATATATCAGGTCCTAAAGTCTGAGTTACCAATAAGTCTAAGCTATTCAGAAATTCAGTACAGGATATTCCCAGGATATTTCCTCTGGGACTTATTTGTTTCCCGCTAGAGCGCTTATTTTGAAAAATCCAAAATTCCACTCCTCAAAAAAGAAATTCAAGCACTCCTCCTCAGTATGTGAGAAGAACTGCCCCCCCTTCCCCTCCCACCCCTCCATACTTGCTGTGATGAATGCGAATAGAATGAAGTAGTCTGCTTTTAACCCTACACCACCTAATCTCTTCAAGACATCTTTCACTGAGAACTGGAAACATATGTTTCACTTCAATCATTATTTCTGGACATTACCACATAGCGGTGAAATCTCCATCCTAATCAGCTTGTGGTTTGGAACATCAAGCGAGCTTAATGTTTATTCATGCATCTTCTAATGAAGCTAGCCCAAGTAGGTATTCATGCCAAGAACTGCAGAAGATGTTCAATGTAACCACTATTTACTCTCAATCCTGATCATTGTTTTAAGTATGGTAACACATATCACAAAGCCATGGAAGCAGGCTATAGCGTTCTCAAACCAAAGGTGTGCCGGCCCTTTCTGTCCCATTTGCTTGCAGTGGCAGTTACTCAGGGGTCATACACAGTACTGCAATTCATTATTCTCAACCACGTCTTCAGAGCAATGCATAATGCAGTATCCTTCCTGTGAGGCAGGTGAAGATTCACAATCATAACTAGTGTCAAAGACAGAGGAAGAAAGACACTAAACTGCAAGTAGGGGACAACTGCTAGATATTTTCTATAAAGGGATATGCATGATTTATATTGAAAATGTAAGTAAATGTCTGAACTGCAATTCAGATTAATGATTTCAAATGTGTCTTACAATATTCAGTAGCTATGAGAATAATTTAGAATACATTATTACAGTTGGCAGGTCTTTTAGACAAAATGCTCTTCAAGTGGTATAATACATTAGTCAATAAATGAAATATCAGCAGGACCTAAGGATTTGATCTCATTGACTCAAACAATTGGCAATCAGCTTTGGCTCACATTGAAAACCACTAAAGAACACTTTATTCCAGCCTGTCATCATTAAATTACAGCCACCACAAGTGTTCCTCACATAATAAGATGTGTTTGCCCAGAACGAGTCTTTTATAATGTCAATCAAACTGACTTGAAAATCATTTAAAAAAATATCGGAATATTGAATCTAAATATTTTATATTATTAGTTCAACCATCAACGTTTTTAGTATTCATTGCCATCAGCCAATCATCTAACCAATTACCAGAGGCCTATCCCAGTAGGAGCCTGTCCGAGTCCATCATAAGCCACATACTCACACACTCACTCACACAATGTATTTCCTTCAATCAAATAATTATAAGACTTATTAGATGAAATTGTAGCTAGACTTCTGTGACTGAAGCAAGTCAGACTTCTGCAATACAAAGATTAACTAGTTAACTAGTTTTCCCATGTCCTTCGGGAGTTGTCCAGTAATGAGTGCCTCTCATGTGTAATCTTATTCACCTGTACGAAGGAATGCTTTCCTTTGAGAAGTATGCGCCTGTACCGTGTTTAAAGGCCTTTTTGTGGTTTGTGTTTTAAACACTCTGAATGCGCAATCTGAATATGAATCAGTACTCTGCCAAAGAATATCAGACAATCAAGGCAAAACGTTATAACTGAAAGACAAGGAATCTATTGCTTTCTCAAATCACATAACAGTAAATAGATCCGAGGCATATTTATGATGAGGAAGAGGTGCCTGACACCTCGCCAATTCTAGCTGCAAAAATGATTGTCGGATCATATAAAAAGCATTCCAGGAATTGAAATGATCTCACTTGTCCTTGCTGCTGTTAATTAAAATGAAGGGGGGGGGGGGGTACTGTATTGAAGAACTGAGCTTTCTGACACTTTTTTGGCTAAACACGTAACGCAGTGCCTGCCACATTTTGTCAAATAAAAATTGGCAATTACAATATAACAACAGTAGAAAAAAAGTGCTACGATTGCTAGGAAAACTACGATATTACAGAAAGACCTGGTTTTATGCAAACTTTTAAAATGTCTGATGATATTAGCCACATCACATTCTCAAATGCATAATATATAATAAAAAACAGTTAAATCACATAAACGCCAAACCAAATGAATGCATAAGGCAAGTGTTAGGGTAGTAGGATTCAAGAGGAAAGATTCACCCTGTGTGGTCCATGTCACAATTAATGATGTGATGAGTTTATATATTTATTTAAAACTCATTAAAATTAAACCCCTGAGGAGAATCATCCTGTTGTATGACTCTCTGGGGAGCAAGTGCATATGTTTTGTTTGGTCTGGATAACAAGGAGGAAAAATATATACATATAAAAATAATAAACTAAATATATCCCATGAAGTCCTCAATATGGTTAAAGCAGCCGTTAAATAAAAAAAACAGAAAAAATAAAAATAAAATGGTGTCTCAATTGACCTAGTCTGTTTCAATCTCCCATAAAGAAAGTTATCCATCCATCCATTTTCCAACTGCTCTTTCGGGTCAGTGTTACGGGGTAATGAAATAGAAGGTTATGAAATATAAATTAATAAGGAAATAAAACAGAAGGGTAGAGAAGATAGAGCCTACATCTATATCAAGATCTGGAACGGTACAACATGGTATACTTACATTCTTTCCTGTGGTTGTTCTCAATTGACTAAGACATTATTCTGTTGATTCAATAACATCACGTTATATTATAGTATTATAACCACAATTACTACAATATTTAATATGCAGTTCATATGCAAAAATCTAAGAAATATGCTTGAATGTCAAAGGATATGCGACCAACTTTCCTTAAAAATTAGCATTTTCAAATCCATTTCTATGTAAATTAAAATGACATCTCTTATGCTGGCAAGATATTAGGATGAGAAGCGAACTGGGGCATTGGCCTTGACAGGAGGTGTCCAGAAAGTGAAATTAATGTAATGTTCCAGAGGAAAGATTAATGTCACAATGGAGAAGGCAGTACGGCAAAATTGATGTTTGGAAAAGGCACAGTTTCATTGAAATGATGCTAAAGATCACTTGCAATGAAGAAAAAACAAAATGTGATTTTTTTTAGATAGGTCCTGTAAAAGGTCCTATAACATTATATATAGATGTCATTATGACTCATCACAACCAAACAAAATTCATGAGTTTATAATCCAATATCTGTGCTGAGAAATTGCCTACAATGCTTACATTTCACACGACCTTCAGCCATCATACATGGTGCAGTAAACTCACCTGCATCTCGTAAATTATTTGTACTTCCTCCATGAGATCAAGTAGTTAAAAAACAGACACTTGGCCAGCTGCTCCTATTCTCTTAGAGCTCATACCTATTGATACACTGTTTCATAAGTCTGGCCCATTGGAAAGACACTCTAATGTTGCTAATGAGAGTGGACTGTGGTTAATATGTTGTATTATAGCATGTCTGAAATTGACTAAAATAGATTAATCATAAAATCAATCGCAATAAATTTACAATTAATCTGCTTACAACTAATCTTGTCTAAAGGGTGTGCGTTGACACCAAATTTACAGCAGTAGATTAACCTTCCATGTTTTGCTTTTCAAAAATTCAAGAGATTAACCCTAACCCTATAGGTAAATAGATGGCAATAGATGGATAAACTGGGTTGAGTGGGCAATTTTTGCCCTAGCAACATGTGGCATTATTGTATAATTTATTCTTCATATGTTTGTTGGATTTAAGTGTGCATGTGTCCATAGCGCAGGAGGATAAAAGAAAGCCAATGGATTGAACAATCCCTGAGTATAAGGTGGTCCTAATGCTGGTCTTAATGGTGATCCTTTATTTTTTCACACAAAGGATCACTTTGTGTGAAAAGATCAGTTGTAGACTGCAAGTATAGCTATTTACTGGGTAAAAGTTTTGCTAATTTTCAGCATAAACCTTGAGGGTGTTTCATAAAGGTTCTCTTTAAGAGGCTAAAACATTGGGACATTGGTCTGTGGTTCCTGTACTGTTACGTGCTAAACCAGTAAAAATTGTACTTAAGAAATGAACATGCCTTTGTAATAAATTGAGAAGAAAATTGAGATGAATCACCCATGTCTTCTAAATGCCATCCCATAAAATTGCTGATAATTCTTCATTTAAGATCCTTTAGGAAATCATGCAAAGCACAGTAAGATCAAAGGTGTTAAAGAAATGGCTTTTAGCCATTAAGAAAATTATAAACTCTTCAATCTACATTTGATCTGTACTGATTATATTAATAACATCTAATAACAATAGTAACAGTGAAGACAAATACAAGCAAAGAGTAATATCACTCTGTCTACTACACATTTGCAGATGAGTCAAAATCCAGTGCGTAATTTTGCATAACAGACCATTTCTTCACTTTTTCACTGATATTAGGCAGAATATGTAAAGGAGCAATTTTGATATTACAGAATTACTGGGTTTAATCTATTACAGCATACCTCCATTACTATCAAAAATCTCATATGCTGATATTAAAAGTATTACGGTATTTCCCTATGTGCCTTGCCGATCATACTCTAACAGATTCAAATGATGATGATTTTGTAAGACCTACGTGTGAACCAAAGACCTGTAAAGTGAATATGCACTGGATCACTTACATGTGTATTTATGCTCTCCCTTTGACCAGTGACAACCTCAAATCAGCTAGCTTAAGGTAAGAACGGTAAATTTCATTCAAATGGTTTCCAACCTTTCACAGCTCATGTTCAGATTGCCTGAATTGCAATGGATATATCTAGGTTCAAAGCCTGTCCTGCTGGGATCTATGGATTTAATTCTTCTTGCCTCATGACAGCATTAAACGCTGCATCACATCATTAACAAGACCCGAAAATGATCCGTTTTACACATCTTCAATACACACATTAAGTGTGTGAAATTGTAGTTTGAATCCCCATTATAGTATTTCGGGGCAAAGCACTCAAGGCAATGTACTGATGTCTTCCCAAGTAAAATCATGTTTTATGAAAAATAAATACAGGAAAACAGTTGATTCACCTACAGCTTCAAATGCAAGAAGAAGAAAACTGCCCCAATTAACCACATAGTACATATTCAGAATGATCAATTAAAACTAAAGTTGTGACAAAGATGGTAACAAACTAAAAAGTCTCTGAAATTAAATCAAAGTTTTGCATCCTTTTCATAAACAAGACATCCTGAGGGGAAGAACTGAAAGCCCCAGTTGAGAGGTTTTTTTCTGTTTGCTGTGCTGATTAATTGCATGGACATTTCAGAACAGCCCCTTGTCTCCTACAGAGAAACTCAACAACACCAGAATTGTAATCATGTCTGTTACTATATATACTATGATATATATCTTGGAGAAATACTATATCATTTCTCAAGTAAAGTAAGATATTTCTTGTGCTACATGGATGTGATTTGGTAACACTTTACTTAAAGTTGTCAAAATGCATTATACATACCTTCATAATGCATTATAATGGTCAGTATAATAGTGAATACACCGTTACAGCAACTTCAGTTGAGGGTCATACGGCATTAAAATGTTGAATATAATCTTTCATGAGCCCCAGTGAACCTCTCATCCATAATGCACTATATAGATACCTTCATAATGCATTATAATGGTCAGTATAAGAATTAAGGATGCTTTGAACTGCATTATGAAAGAATCTACTGTGCATTACAGATGAGAGCTTCACGGTGTCAGAAAAAAATTTGAGGGTACAATTACTTGTAACTGTACACTTAAGTGTCTGCCAATTGTACCCTAGCTGTAGGTAAATGTACTTTTTATGGTACAGAAATGGACTCTGGTGGACAATTTTGTAAGACTGTTGCACAATAATGTTGTTTGTATCTTGGGGAACAAAATTGAATGTGGATTGTAGCCTTTTTCCTGACAGTTCATAAAGCATTCATAATGCATACTGAACATGGCTCTAATGTTTTTTTGCTAGCCATTTATAGCCATGATTATAATGCTCAATGAATGCATTATAATGCATTATGAATGTGTTCATATTGATCCTTATAGACATGGCATTCAGTAGCTTATGGTGGAAGTAATATAACGTGATTTCTGACAGGTACTCAATTTTGCACAAAATTCCTAAATATTGAAGGCAAGAGCTTTTTTCATCCAGTTCAGTGTAGCTCTGCAGTCACATACCTTCAGGTTTATGAATCAGCTTCCACAAATAACTCTGTGTGTGTGAAGAACAGATGATCTCTCCATTGTCACAGGACACCTCTAATACTGTCCAAGTGTGTGCCCTACAATGAAGCAGCTATCCCATTCAAGCTTTTCTACTGATATCTGTTCCTCCTGGAAAAGGCTTCAGGTTCACAGTGACTATGTACTGGATTTCGAAAGATGGATGGATAAAGTACTTACTGAATGTATTACAAAATTGCAGAAATGTGAAAATTATTTTTAAATGCCGTAGTCAGGCTTAATTGACCAAGCGCTTGCTCACATTCAGTCCGTTTTACCATCTCATTATCAGGTATGACTTATTAGCCTGGAAACTTAGACGAGCAGTAATCGTTGTACTACTAATTAAACGATGCAATCAGTGCAGTGACTGGCCCTGTATTTGCATACATATGACCTAAATAAATATAGAATTAACACAGTATGAGTCCAATTTGTTGTGAGCTGGCCTCATGTGATCAGAATACTAAATGTAATAATAAGATGAAATATGACTAAATCAATTTTCATTGACAATGCTAGCAAGGAAATCATATTACTGTGAATGACTGTTACAATAAAAAGCATGTTTAATTTGCAGTTACTGCTGGTAGGTCTAATGCTAAGATGAATCCTACTTTAAGGTACTTGAAGGTACATGAGTTTTATTGTTGTGAACAGGCTTCAGCGGTTTCATTGGTTTCATATAGTATTGTCAGTAATGAAAACAAAAGTTTCCTTTTTGGGTTCCCATAGGCAGTTAGGCCTGGTTTCTTTGAGTCAGTTGTCTCGGCGATAAGTAGCAGTTTGTCCTTGGAATGAGTAGTCATCCTCTTGCAAGGTCAAAACAAAACAAGACCAAAAAAGACACTGCCTGACAGGAAAGGAAAAAAATTAAAGACAATGTTTTAATCCTAAGGGAAATCAAAACCCTCTGGGAGTGAAGGGAACATAAAAAAATGTGACTTGATTAATTTCTGTAATTTGACAGCATATGTCACTATTTAGTTTTAATGGTCTTACTTGAAATGTGCTAACTTGAACAACATATTGAAAACATTAAAGATCTTTAGCCACTCAGGATTGTTCTGTAGGGACACAAATGGTAACACATTAAGTACTCTATGGGAGGCTCTTGACATGGTTTGTGTGCACACGAAAAATCTGAAATCTTTTCCATTTGTCGTGGGGATTCAATGCAAACTGAAAGCTTCAGGTACTTGAAGGATGCAGTCAAAACATGCTGTGACTCATCAGTGAACGGCAAAGAAGAGAGTATATGTTCACCATAACGATAAAAATGAGTAAAGTAGATAATTCTCATTATGGCACAAAGTTCTAATGTTTTTCAGTTACAATACAGTAACAATATTCATAACAATGACTAACCGTGATTAAACAAAATGTTTTATTTTATAGTATATCTGCCAAAAATGTTCACATTGTAACATACAGGACATGATATTCCTAAAAAAAATCTATTACTACACTAAAAAATGATACTAATTCATGTACAGTGGAATAATTGGTTATATACCATTATAAGTTTCATATTATTTAATCCTTCTGCCAATTACACCATTTTTTTAAGTGTATAGGCATAAGATTTCAAATTAATGCAATATGCTATTCCATATGCTGTGTGTTTATTTTCATACTGATTTATCTATTAATTTATTGGATATGTACACTGACATTGTTGTGATGTTTTCACTGTAACACGCTTGGTTTACTCGTTTAAGCAATGCATTATTCCTGTATGAGCCATAACAACGCACACCGTTTGTTACTAATTACCATTAATTAATATGTTCATAAGAGAACGACATAGAATGGCTTTTGGCTAACAATATTTTATTTGTTTACTGCTGTCACTTGACCATCACAGCATGATGATGACTCTGGAATCACCACCTGTGAAGTAAAGATCTGTCATCCATCCTGGCTGACATATAAGGCCCTTGCTTTCATCCAAATATATCCTTAGCATTTGTGCTAAAGCCAGTCATTTACTTAAAATACACCAAATGGAAAGCGATAAATATTTGCAATAGTGTTTTATAATGCAATGCAGTTGTAAATCCCCGCGACACAAGGCAGAAGTAATTCAAAAATATAAAACAGCATTCTTGAGAAAGCAAGACCTCACATCACTATGCAAACGTGCTTTTTGAGATTAGTATAAATAATACGATTATCGACATATCAGTCATTTCGTGAAATTATTCAATGAATTTAATGAACAACAGAAAAATAAAAAGACGTGGAAAAAGATAAATGCCCGCTCACATCAAACTCTGACTTTTCCAGAGCCATAGGGAGAGTTTGTGAGCTTTGTCTACCTTCTGATAGAACACTTTCCACTCCACTAAGCTACCTCTCCCATGCTGCTTCAGTGCAGTCAAGCAGCAAATGATACTCCCAAGCTCCTGTGTATTCAAATCTTTTAAATGTATTAATCAACCCTGGGTGTTCCTGTCTCGTATTCTCTGGGAATATTTCTTATTTAGGGTTTAACAGCTAGCTGCAAAAATGTTTAGGAGAATAACCTCTTTGTATTTAGTGGAAAATACAAACATATTCCTGTATTACTACAATTGTTTTGGAATATTGTGTTGTAGAATTGCTTATATCAGATTTTACACAATTACAAGATAAATAGTACAATGAAAATGTACACATTTTAACTGTGTGATATTAATATCATTATATAGAACACATCTCATTGGAAAACATTATTTCAAGAGGGTTTTAACTAAACAGAGTTTTGTCTACTGAATTTATATTCCATAAAACTTATATACTAGAGGGTCAAAATTCATATTTATTGTATTTTTCAGACACTAATGTAAAACAATAAGAATAAATATCATTTGAAGGATCATTCAAGTCCCTCTGCTTTCTAAAACTTCATATACCTGTGGATTTAATTAACACTAGGCTCAATAACTGGCTACATGCATGTTTTGTAGCCAATTCAATAGTCTTGTAAGAATTTCTGGAACATTATTTTAGCATAAAAATCTATAAAAATGGGTGTCTCGATTTTCAATCGATTTTAATGAAGGATAGCAGTTACCATACTGGCAGAGTTTTAATGGGAGTCACACCTAGTTCTGCTGACACCAGCGTAAATGAGTCTCATTAGATCTTTAACTTGTAAATTTGATTTTTACTGCTTTTTGCTCTCATTCCTGGCCTCAGTCCACAATTGCATACACAGTAAAACATGCATATGGACACAGTATGAATTTTCGTTTTTAAACATTATTTGTAACATTTATCACATGGACATTATATTGTTTAGTACCATTTGCTGAGCTTATACCCCTTGCAAGATGTTCATGGTCTTCAAAGGCAAATTCTACCCCATCGCTCAGTCTGCTTCTCACTTTCATATTCCCATAAAGGCTCACCTTGAGAGTTAAAATGTGACTGAAACATCAACCATATGCATTTGCCATATGACAGAAAGTACTCCCAGAAAGATACTATACTGATGGGGAAATGGACATACAAAATAAAAATGGGGCATCTTAGAGTCAAGGTTAAGTTATAAGCGCAAATTATAGACTGCAGCTTGCATTCTTACACATTGCTCAGGGTAAATCTATAGCTGATAGCTGAGGTGGTCACAAGAATGATATTATTCTTTGTTCTGACCAAAGAGTCTAGTCTGTCCTGGAGAATTCAGGTAGAGTGAAGGTGTGTGGTACTCACATAAACATGCAGCCCGGCAACTCAGCATGCATTTGTCGAGACAGCATTTAGCAATTATTTTGTCAATTTCTTTGCACAAGCTATCAAAAAAAGTATCCTGTTAGAGTCTGAACACATTGGGATAGTAGATCACAAAACTCACAGATCTAGTGTCAAATACTAATACAGAAATGCCGGATGATTTCCTTTACCTAGTATTTTCTGCATGGTCCATAAATGTACAAACTCATTATCATTTGCCATGAAGCTCTCCAAAAGACGATTAGCATTAATACCTACACAACTGTGACTACTCATGTCGTCATTTCACTCCATTCCGCTTTATTGTCTGCGTTACTCGCATAGCTCTGACCTCATCTTCTCCCGCAAGCTTTTTTGGAGTCTGTTTCTGACCAGACTGAGCGCTTGTGATGCGGCTACCCCTTAACCCTAGCCTCTTTTTCGAAACTCCACAGCATTCATAATTTCCCAACTTGCCAGCGGCCCGAAGGCCAGACCCTCTCCCACTGTGTCATGGACAGCTGGAGTCCGCATGCCCAAAAGGGATTCACTCCTTTGGACAACCAGAACAGCCAAACCGAATATGTGGGCATCTGGGAAAATAAGGACCTATAGTGGTACCTTGGCATGTCTTCCCAACTGTCTCTTCCTGCACCTGTGCTTTCTGCTACCTCTGCGTCTGTTGCTCCATCTGTTCAACTTCCCTTTTTTTTTTTAATTGGCCAAAACTTAACCATCCAACACACAACAGTTCAGTCAATGGCCTTCCACTAATTTTACCTGTAATATATCTTCCCCTTACGTCATTTTAAACACAGACATAACAACTTTGCACTATTTCTGATAGTCTCAACTCATTATTTCCTCCTTCATCATTGGCATTGCAATACCATGGCAGGAATGGTCCGTAATTGTATATCACTTCAGATATACCACTATTACGCGCAGCTACATTTGGATTCATTCCATTAGCAGGAAATCATGATGTAAGAATATTCGGTGCAATATGTATCAGGAACTGAATAGATTGTTAGCATGAAACCATAATTAAAATGAGCTCCGGTTAGTTCCCTAAATGTCTAAATTATTATTGTAACCTCAAAGTGTAAAATCAATTGTAAATCTGGGTTGTAATAGCACCGATTATTGCCAGAATAATATGCTTAATGTTCTTTTTTTGAGAGGAATTGCTTCTGACAGTATTTGTGAAGGATGTACATTCCCTCCCTCTACAAAGTCAATCTGTACAGGCAGAGTCAATGACAATATTGCCATCTTTGTGATTAATGTATGAGGATGCTCTGGACTTCCAAGCATTATCTATTATGACACTATTGTTAAGTACTCAAGTTGAAAGGCACATACCCCTACCTTAATTTATCTAGCATGTGCCTCAGATTGAATAATGACAAATATATGATGGAAAGGGGTTTCAGCTGAAGGTTTCTGAGGTATGATCATCTGGTTGCTTGAACTGAATACAGCCCAGCATCGCACGTTGCACCCCCACGGTCCAACAGTGATTGGTCTAACATAGGCTTCAGTCCATTCTTTTGAGGTCATCGAAATAAGCACCCATGAAATGACTTCAAATACGCATGATCTGTGCATGTAGCTGTCATTGCTGGCTTCTGGTCCTTCAAGAATTTTATAGAATTAAAAATAAGGACCAAAAAACCTCCACATTGTTTCTTTTTATATATATATATATATATATATATATATATATAGAGAGAGAGAGAGAGAGAGAGAGAGGGGATTGTATTTAATATTTGATCAGTTGATCAGTTCGATTAACAGCATTCTCTAAGCTGCCTGACTTCAATGTTATATTCTATGACATAAGCAGTGAAAGCAAAACTCTTCTAAATAAACTTGTAGTAAGTGCTTTTTGCAATTATATTTACTTAACTTTATTTATTTCCTCTTATTTCCACCACAGGATTTAATATTTTTCCACAAAAATGTTTTTATATCGCAAATATAAATACAATATTAATGAAGAAATTATATAATTTTGCTGTCTGACATTAATAAAATTTTGCAGTGCCCAGTCAGCGTTATTTATTGCGTTATTAATGCCACTTATTTTAGTTACAGCCAAATTTACATAAATTTATGTAAGAATATGTATATGACAATACTATATAATAAAATATAAAGTGAAAACAGACAGATGTTGGATTATTAAGCAATCAGAAAGAAATATCCAGTGCTTCGTAAAGTACCTTGACCCCATACAGCACCCGGTCCTTATGTTCCTCAATCTAAACACCCCCTCTAGTGTTAGTGCAAGGCACTGCCTCAGGACATCCCATTGAGTAACACCACAGACAAGAAACACATAGAAAGCCAGTGCCACCTTATGTTACAACCCAAAAGATATAAACACATACATACCCAGCCTTGCCCCCAAAACAGCTACAGAGTTTCAGCAAAATTAAATTAAATGCAACACATAGTGCATAATTAATTCCACAATTTTTTTATATTCTGATTTAGAAAACTAAATTGATTATTGTAAGCCAGTAAATACTGTAAAATGCATAGTGGGTTAGAAACTGTATAAATGCATACTACATGGTGCATACTTGTACAGAGTAAAATTAATTACAAATATAACTAGCAGCTCATAACTCATTGACAACAGAGGCTACAAAACAGTGTCTTTATAGTGTTTCATGTGAAAGTTAATAATAATAAGTCCACATTTCCCAGTCTCATAATGTGCATTCAGCGTGAAGTTTCATCTATAAAATGCCATAGACTAACAATTCTAGCACTCAATGTAGGTAATCATTATAAGTGACAAATCCTGATTACCATTTAACCTACAAATATGACATGGTAGTATGGCTCTACATGTAAAGGCTAACATTTAGGACCCGTGAAAACAAGCAAGAGAGATCCACAAATCCACTATGATTAAAATGTGGACCGTTCCACTAGACGGTTTTAGCTATGTACTTTCTTGAGCTGCAAATCACAATTTAGATTTTAAAAGTCATTTAAAATCCATTATGGCTTCATATTGACAGAATTAAATCAGATAGCACGTAAATGAGATTTCCAGCACAGATAATTAATATGGCTTCAACTGCTTTTCGACACTCAGCAAAATAGCATATTCATAATTAATGTTTTATGTTTAATACAATAATGTATTCACTATGAAACACAGGGTGAGAATAAAACATCCACAACCAGAGTCAATGCATAATACGTTTTAATAAAACACCCCTTGTTTTTAAAGAGTTGACAGAACTTGTGACTATCAGGCTTAATGTATCTTCATCAGAAACAAATACGTTGCTCTGTGTCAGAAATAAAGTCTTTTAAAATGTTTCGCCTGTGGTCACTGATTACAATTAATATGCAAGAAACCATACAGTAGTGCCACTCTTTTAGACATGGTGAAAATGCAATGCAGTGATGATGTCATAAAGACAACCACAATGCTATCTGGAAATGCAGCAATAGGATTAAACATCATCATGCCCTCATCTCCAGATTCACAGCTTCACAGATTCATAAGTTTCACACAGCTGCTGGAAGGGAAATTAAGGACGGAGATATATCGTTGCTCTTAGTGGTGTGTTTAGCTGCATGGCACACAGCGGAAAATCGTTTTGACATTGCTGCTCAAAAACTAAAGTGTAAGCTGATACATTTTAAACGTATTATAAAGTGTGTTTGCTTAGCCGCATTTGTAAGCCATGTGTAACACAAGCATTAGCACATTTACGACAACATTCCACCGCATGGATGCACTGCTCGGATGCATACTAATATCATTAGTGCATGATTGAAATGAAAAGAAGACAAGCAGTGAGAGAGAGGGATGGCAGATGGCTTTATCTTAGTACTTTGACTCTAGACTTAAATTTCACAAAGACACTTTGAGTACTGCTTACTGCTTTGTCAGTAAAATGAACCGCAGACCTGCTGACGTTACAAAGCGAGCCTGCTTCATAAGTTTTTCAGGTAACTACTCTTTCCTGAGTGTGTGTGTGTGTGTGTGCGTGTGTGAAAGCCTCAGGTCATGTACACCATATAAACCCCGCCCCTTATGACATCATCACCTACTGAGCTCCGCCTATACTATCAATGAATACTCCCCTGTGTCTTCTGAAGCTATACTAAAAGAGTCTCTCTCATTCCCACTGAAACTCTTTCTGCAATTATTTTCAGCTTCTCCAGCTTCCCCGGGGCTCGCGTTCACTAGTATAATATGCCTTCAGTTTATGACATTAATTTATTTTGTTCTTTGTGTTGAGAAGCAATGGCACTTCACGTAATTTTTTTTCCAAGGACACTCTATTAGGGTCTCGTCAAAATCACTATAGCAACTCTTAAGAGATCAAAGTACAATAGACAGCTTGAAACTACTAGAAGCGGACAGATTTCAGTAAATGAATTCCAATCATTTATTCCATTCTAATAACTGATGTATTACAGAAGGGTCTCTTCCATTTATCCATTACAGAGAGGGCAGAGAAGCATTGCGGAAATGACAGAAAAATGAACAGAGAATTTCCTCGCTGTGAAATGTTTACTCCCTTGTAGAGCAGCTTTGTGTCATCTTCTTGAAAATGAAGTAACACAAATTTGAAGGTGAACATTAATACAGAACGAAGAAACGACTTTTGTGAGTTGTTTATTTGTGCCAGGTAATCTGTAAGCCCAAAAGAAAAGTATCAGCAGGTCTGTTCATTTAAACAGAGAGGATTAAGAACAGGAACAAGGACTGTGTTAAAGAAAAGAATATTACTACTTGAGTTAAAAGTTATATTGGTATACATGTAGCATAACAATCCAAACTACATTGTACAAATAATATTGAGATTGAAATGTTTGTTAAACTCCAAATAATCAGAACTCAAAGCAATATAACACTTGCAAAAATGTCTGCAGTAACTGCAAAAATAACTATTAAGAATCTAAACTGCCATATTTCAATGGTCATTTTTCCCAGCCTTTGGCAGGCATTGAGTTGGGCTGCATTTCTGGATTCCAATTATTTGGGCATGAGAATCGCTCAATATATGTGTAGGCAAAACCTACACTTTAGTCTAGACAACGCTTTCCATTCATAGGAGATGCTGCAGTGGGTGGTTCAAGGTAGACAAATGTTTATAAATACAGGCTCTGCTCATTAGTGGAATGCCATTGGTGTAAGCGTTAGGTGAGGGGACGACCTACAAGCCAATATTCGATGTTTGATTTGTTTTAAATGTATCTGAAGATTTAGAAAATTTTTGGCTTGATATATTGCTATCTGTTGGGATTTTTATAATGGTTAATGGTCAACTGCTTAGTATAGGTAAATTGTGCCTCAGAAAAATAACTAATAACAACAATAGGTTAATAATAATAAGTTAACTATGACTTTCTTTAAGTCAGTTCTTATATACACTGTATATATATACATATATAAGAACGCCCATGTTTCTTTTTCAGAACATTACCTGATCTATTTCACTAAAAGGAATCTATGACCCACTGATAACCTGCTGTTTAATGTTAACATTGTGTGTGCAGTTTTCAACACTTTCTAAAGCCTAGTTTGGAAAAAGGGTATATCTCATACATTGGTTTTTGCTAAAATTAGTCAATAAAACACTGTGATGTGATTTTAAGGCTATATTCCATTTTGCCGGCTGAATAACTGATTCTAGACAATGCTGTCGTTATATTCAGACCTACAAAGCACTGAAAATGGCCAGGCAATTTGCAGCAAGACACTCCCTTATTACAAATAGCCTAGTCTGGAAGGGGGCATTTAGCAAGCAAGTAAGAAGGTCAACTAGTCATTGAACAGCAAGCAGAAAATAAGAATTGGGATTCCTAACAATAACACAGAATGGTTATACTTTATTCATCTCCATGGGGACATCATCTTTTATCTATCCCATCTTGGTCGCCATGAGACACACAGGTTAGAAGAAGCTTGGGTGTCGGCCATTGTTCAGCATCCCTAAAGTTAATTTGGGGGGGGGACAAGTCTATGGCACTAAGTCACACATTGCAGCAAAAACACAATACCAGGTAGTACACCACTGATGTATAGAATATTATGCATTGAAACAGTTTAATAAAGTGCAACACTTAAGTTTGATATTTTGCAAAAGGTTGAGGGGAGGACATAGTCTAAATGGATGAGTCAGACGACTGCAGGGGTTTGAGTAAATTTTCAGCCACTGATCCTTGTTATCCCTAGTGCTTTATGCGAGTACACATCTCTTTAGGTCTGCTCTAAGTAAGTGCAAACTCAAGTGAGTCGTTTGACAGCTTCATTCTGCTTGTTCTGAGAGTTGTTTTTGTTGGGTTTCCCAGTCACTGCCAAAAAAGGCATCTTTTTTTTTATTCTCAGGGATTGTTTTGCTCTTCTTGTTTTAGGTATATAGTTCACCACTTTTCTCCCTGAATATTAGAAATGGCTAATACAGGGCACCCTTTCAAAAATTCCCTGTATCACAATAATAATAATAATAATAATAATGTTATTATTATTACTACTCAAATAGTGAACTATTAGCTACCCGTAAGTTACCAATAAAATTCAAATAAATTAATTTGATTTCTTCATTTCAGTATTCAAGCATTTAAACATTCCAACAATTTTGTACTAAGGAGTGATATGCTTAAGTTATGTCAGTTCAAGGTTGTTAAATCATTTTGGTAAAGTAACTCAAAGCTTACATTTAACTACAGCTTACAGACAAGAATTACGCCGATGATTCAAAGAACACAGCCTCACCTACTTAAGAAAATTGCGTTTGATTACGACAACAATGTAAATTAAGGTTGAATCAAATTAAGTGGTAAACGGCCAGCATGGTATTTCAGTCAGCAGCATTGTGTTCTCACACTCACAGGCTGGTGATGGGATTTCTGGTGACAGGGAGAAGTTTGTGTGTCTCCCCTGTGTCCATGGGGGTCTTCTACCAGAGCCCAGAGTTATTTGTGTCTCTGAATTGCTTGTAGGTGCTGAGTGTCCTGCAATAACCCTAACCCACCCTTACAAAAACGAGTGGACAAATTTCATATTCACTTTCATTTCTTTGTGGTGCCAATGTTAACCACTGCCAAACGGCACATCATTATTATGTAAAATCAACAGGTTAATGTTATGGAGCTTTTCCTTGCCAACATTAAATTCAGCCATAAACAAGATGATGTGCTGTTCACCTTAATTGTGAAGGTGACATGCACTCAGTGAATTTTAAAAATGATACCTTAAGCAACTCAAATGCTGTCAAGCAACATCTCAAGACATTTAATGGCTTCTTTCAGAATTACTTAGTTTGGTTCTTTATTTTAAAATAAATGTCCATCCATCATTATTTAAAGCAAGTAGTTTTCAATTAAAATCTAATGATCAACAAGTTACTAATCTGTTCAAGCAATTCAACAAATTAGTAGCACACAGTATATTCTATATAATGTCAATATAATAAAATTAACAGCTATTTCCACATTTCGAATAGTTTGACTTCACATTTTTAGGTTTATAATGAGTGATAAACATCCACATTAGTACATGGTACAATATAATGATTCTTGGCACATAACAGTTTCAGACTGCCTCTAGATGATGAATTCAACAATGGATTGCAGTATTGACCATCAACAATATTCTAAAAAAGTTTTTTTTATCATAAGTTTAAAATTCAGCATAAAAACATTTTTGGACTGCCAGTATTATCCCAAGGGATATAATCTGCAGACAATTCTCTCTGCTAAGTCCTGGTGCAGCTTCATGCAATGATAATTATGGTTCTCTACAGTCTAAAGAAGAGATTTTCTGAAAGGTATTTCCTGCTCCGGGATCCACTGTGAAGTCTAGCCAAGGTAATAATCCAAAAATACACCCTTTCAAAGGACAATACAGCGATCAGTTATTGATTTCCTGTTCAGCATCAAGCTCTATCTAAGCTTCATGTTTTTCGTTGTTGTATTTTAACGGAGAATAATTTAAATATGCTTTTACGGTACTAATAATTAAAATACAATTCAGCAAGGAAACAGAACGCTTTCATCTTTTTCTTAGGTATTTAAGATGGAATATAATTTATTTAAAGCATATGTTCACTAGCATGGTCTTGTTGAATTTAGCTGACACAACGGAAAGTCAACTTGTTCAAAGTCAAGCAGTGTCTACATATGACTTGGAAACATCATATCGTTGGAATCTTGAAAGATGCTTACACTATATTTTTGGTAATGGAGGTGTTTAAGCAGGTTGTTATCATAAAAATCTAAATGGAAAATAAAAGGGAGTGTTAGTAAAGTTAATGTGGCAGATCTTGGCTTTATGGCTACTCTGACTCTCCCTTACAGATAAAGGCAGTACATCATTTTAATTAGGGAATGTATTAATTGATTGCAGTTTCCGTTGTATTTTATGTTAGCATTTGTCTGCATCAGCTGCAGCTTCATACAAAAGCGGATGCTATTCGGCGACCCACCGCACCACAATGGCGCCATTTCTCCTCTGATTCATTTTCCAGCATGTGCTTGCTTCAGAGAAATGGTGGAAAAAGGGCATTAAGGGTGCACCCCTTTCTTATTCTTCAGAAATGGTGCAGTTGAACTAGCAGCCATGCCAGCAATACGTGCTGCTCCATTGCCTTCAGTGCTGCGCGCCTAGTCAGTGTGGCCCACAGAGAAACTAAAGACCCAATCAAGCCCTTTGAAATTTACACTACTTACACCAGGAAAACTGCAAATGTTGCAACAATTTAGCAACACACACATACACAATTGAAACAAAATATTTATTAGACCATATTTGCCTAGCTGTCTGTTAATATTAATAATGTACAAACAAAATGCTTATATTCGAAATATGTTCACATTTTCCACCTTTGTATTCGAGTTTGTTATAAAACAACTGTATAGAGCAGGTGGTCTAAAATGACGACAAGCTCACTCTCGCCGTTGCCACTAGTACGAAGTAGGCCAAGCATTGTTCACTCTACATTTTCTATATCACACCTCTATTGTGACTATAATGGCATCAAGCACATTTTCTGGGAAAAAAAGTGTTATCTTAATCTAAATATAAGATGAAGATTAAGCAATAAAAACCAGTGAGGTGCATGCAGAAGCTGTAATAGTGGTTGAAAAGGCATTACAGATAGGTGAGCTTGACACTGTGAAACATATGAATATAGCATAGGCCTATTACGATATTACAGTTCTGAATTATTATGATCCTCCCAGTTCAAAAAGCATATTTAGTCTTTTGGTTTATGGTTGTAAAACATATCTTTTTTTTCTTTTTTCGTGTATTCTACAATTGTACTATTAAACAAATGGTTGCAAATATATTTTAAAGCATTTGAAGTTATATTGCTCATACTGCATTGGTTATATATGGTTTTAATTTGTGCAAAATCCCTGCCCCCCCCCCCACTTTCAAAATAGACATGTCAATCAAACTCCAAGCCAATCTGATGCATAATTGGCCAACCCAGAATTTTGGCACGTTTAATTTGACAAAATAAAGGTTTGGCTCTAAAGTGCCTGGAAATAAATCCTTCTTAGCTGTTTGTGGCTTTACGCCATGAGACTTACTTCAGCTGCATAGAACAAAAGCTGGGAAACAGATTTGTAAACACTAATTAGCAGAAGAAAGTGAACCCCCTGGAAGTGTAAATAATTTATGATGCCCATTTCTTCTCTGACTACAGTCTGTACAGAGGGGTAAATAAAATGAGACTTTAGAAACCATTAGCATCTCTAAATGAAAGCAGAGTTTCCAAAGGTGGCAGGAATATTCAGCTAAGCACGCCCCACGTGTACCGCCTGTACCACCTCAGTCTCATGAGCCAAAGTGAATTTATCCATGCTAAGATTAGCTTACTCAGCATTATGACACTAGCATTATGTAACATCTGCCAGACAGAAATCTTCTCCTGACCTGCAAACAGGGATACATACTGCATGTGTGACTTGGAAAATCATCTGCATGTAATGATGCTTTGTGTTGACGTTATTTAATGGAATAATTTAATGTTCACACTAGGTGTCATGGTGTTAATTACCAAAGACGTATATGACATAATTTACGATCATGCAGCTGACTCAATCTGACACGTAACAGTTGCGCATTAAATCACATATATCCAAACAGACTGTTGCAGCTGTAGGGCTGTGATTCCACAATAAACCTGAGATTAAACTCCTGAAATTGCATCAAGTATTCTCCTGCAATTGGATATATGGGCTTGGTGCAAGACAAAACTGAAAATGGTGACCACTCCCATGGTAATGCGACCATTTGGTAGGACAAAAGTTCCCTTACACCTTGGAGAATGTATTATCTGAGTACCACAGCTCTAGTGCAACTAGAGGAGGCAGAACCAAGACATCTGATTCGTTTGTCCCACCTCCTCTAGTTCCTTGGACCCACCTCCTCTACAATCTGATTTTTGTGTAAATAAAACTCCCATAAGCAGCACAACATGGAGCGATTCGGCAAAGTCAGTGTAGAATGGGTCAGAAAACACCATGGCTTTAGAATACACATGCAAAGCATCTCATTCATTCCCTCGCCTTGGTTCAACAGAGGACTTTAGGCTCCATCACACTGTCCTTGAACACTTAATTTATCATGCAACGAATCAGGAGCAAACCAATGAAGATAAAGTACCCTGCTTTCCATGGGAGTAGACAACATGCTTGAGAGGGCAGACTTTAACCACAAAATAAAATCTCAAAACGTATGTTTCAATCTTCATGTTAATTATTTATGATTTATGGCTAAGATGCATCACTATAACCCACAAAAATGCTATGCTCACCACTGAGGAATGTGATTATCTACATGGTTGACCACAATGACAAATTAGTAAATTGGAAAAAAACATCTTTCAGCCTACACAAATGTTTAACCTTCTTTGCTTTATTTTTTCTAATTTATTCTCCATAGGGGTGCCTGGGGAGACTTGCGTGGCAAACATAGCATCACATGCACTGCAGTACACACTAATTGAAATTTTACTCATGCATAAATGGAATGTTCAACATGTTACATATTAGGCAATACAGTGTTCAACATGGCAACTACCACATTTAATTTAAAAAATACATATTGCGCCTGTTGAATATCACTGGATGTGCATGCGGAATTTGTAGGTTGACATTAGGGCTGCAAAAGAACTATTATTTTGATAACTGATCATGTGATGAGTCCAAAACACAGTTTGAAGCAAAGTACAAATGCTTTATTTTAAAAGCATTAAAAGGTATTTTTAAGTCATACTTATGAAAAAAAACTTTTCACAGTGTAGATCATTTCTTTTGAAGGTGACGAAGTGGCATAGAATCAAAGATACACTGTCCCTGACGTATTCGGCTTACTAGCAATACCAGTATACAGTATTTTGATGATATTTTAAAAAGCAGTGCTATTCCATCGTTTTGAAATTTTGACAATAAAATTTGCCAAGCAGGGGAGACAGCCTAGATTTAACAATACAACTGTATGCTGTGTTACCATAATACCACCCAAGAACTTAAAAACCGTCTATTAAAGTTTACCCATTTAACGGCATCGCTTGTATTTGTGTTAAAGTGTTTTACAGAACATCTCTAGCTATATGCAATACATTTATATGCAATCCCTCTGCTGGTCTGGTGAAATATCTGGTGGAATGACAAATGTAGTATGTACATAAGACTATGTGCAAAAAATTGTGCTCAACGTGTATTGACTGTGTCAGCACGTGGGGAAATTAAGTATGGTGGTTATGTCATATAGAATACACAAAGCAAGTCACAAAAATGTAACCAATCAATAGCAAAGTTCGTGGTTGACTATTTTTATTACTAATCATTATCAGTGTTATCGATTATTTGTTCCATAATTGTATTTGCAGCTATTTTGGTCTAAGTTGATTTTGGTGACCAAGTGATTAGTGAAACTTATCAGAATATATTTCGACATGTTTGTCAAAGTGCCCTGAGTTTAGTATTCATTCTACAATAATTTTAATCATTATGATCTTTCTGAACATACGCAGTGGATGGCATAAAAATGTAGCCATTTTCGCAGATACTTATAATGATGAAAAAATGTTGGTCAGTTACATTAAGTTACAGAGAAAATGGTTTCATCAACGATATAATTAAGTTGCTAATGTATTCCTGTTTCTTAAAAAAAAAAAAATAGAACCAAATCAAGCAAAATGCTCGAAAAACAAAAAAGGCCATGATCCCATCTAGTCATATGGAAAAATTTACAAGAGGATGCTATGAATATGCATAAAAACAAGACACTATTAAAATTGTTCAAAAACGTCTGACTTCTGTTGTTGCAAATCCCCACACAAAGAAATAAGTAAAAATAATGTATTCAGATGTGTCACAGCAAACTGTAATAGTGTAGCCCATTCAGAATCAGACAATGGCCAGAATACACTATATGGACAAAGGTATTGGGACACCTTGCCATTTCACCTACAGGAACTTTTATGACATCACATTCAAAATCCATAGGTATCGACATGGAGTTAGTGCCTCATTTGTAGCTATAACAGCTGTCACTCTTCTGGGAAGGCTTTCCACAAAAGTGTATCTGTGGGAATTTTTGCCCATTGATCTTTGTGAGATCAGGCACTGATGTTGGATGTGAAGGCCTGGCTCGCATATCCATTCTACTTCATTCCAAAAGGTTTCAGTCGGGTTGAGGTCAGGACTCTGTACGGCCCAGTCAAGTTCTTCCCCACAAAACTCACCCATCCATGTCTTTATGGACCTTGCTTTGTGCAGTGGGGCACAGTCATGCTGGAACAGAGAAGGGCTTTCCCCAAAACTGTTCCTACACAGTTGGAAGTATAGAATTGCCCAAAATGTCTTGGTATGCTGAAACATTAAGAGCTTCCTTCACTGGAACTAAGGGCCCCAGCCCAACCCCTGAAGAACAACCGCATACCATCATCCCTTTGTTTCCCCTGCTTCAGAGTTCAGTGGCAGTGTGCTTTACACCATTCCATCCAATGCTTAGCACTGCACTTGGTTATGTGAGGCTTGCATGCAGCTGCTCGGCCATGGAAGCCAATTGCATGAAGCTCCTGGTGCACAGTTTTTGTGCTGGGGTTTGAAATCCTGCAGTTATTGAGTCCACCGAGTGCTGGCAAAGTTTATGCGCCATGGACCTCAGCACTTGACTCTGCTCTGCCACTTTGTGACTGAGTTTCTGTTGCTGCTAAACACTTCAGTTTTTTTAATAATAGCACTTACAGTTGACCATGGAATATCTAGCAGGAAAGAAACTTCACAAACTGAATTATTGCAAAGGTGGCATCCTATGACAGAACCATTCTTGAATTCACTTAGCTCTTCAGAACGACCAGTTCTTTCACAAATGTTTGTAAACCTGACTGCATGGCTAGGTGATTGATTTTACACATTGTGGCAATGGGTCTGAATGAACCACCTCAATTCAACGATTAAGAGGCGTGGCCCAATACTTTTGTCTATATTGTGTAAGATCAAGGGTTATAGAGACAACCTTAGCAAACTGTGTGCAAACTTCTTAATGTTCAGACAGATTCATTAAAAATTGATATTTGAAACAAATATTTGTCCTAAAGTTCACAAGCTCCTCATAGGAACAGTCCCAACTGTAAAATGTAGCATGCAAAACATCTGAGAGAAGCTGTTACATGTGGAGACTCCTCTGGCATTTAATGCTGCCCCCTGAGGGGAACCTGCACTCTGCAGCAGGAATCCATTCAAAATACAGTAATCTTTATTTAAAGGCTGTAGAAGATGGAAGATTGAAAATGCAGCAAATGCCACTGCACTACAGGAGCTAAACTTACTGTGGCAGCACAAATGATTTTACGAAACATCTCTAACTCTATGCAAAGCACAGCATGATACGTCTCATACAGTGTTTTGAAAGTCAGATTAAGTTGAAGTAGGAAAATGTAATAGTCACCCACAGACAAGTTTGTACAGATCACTGTCAATTAGTGAATGAGAAGAGGCTAAATAGCTGAATATAACTGTTTATTTGCCATTTTAAAAGTAATGAACTTTCTCTGTCTTTATTACAGTACTTTTCTGGGAACATAAGTGTTCTCACCTTTCACCATTTATTTCTGCTTTCCCACATATACATTATATATTATTTTGAGCAGGGAACCCCTTTTATTACAAGCACCACCTACTGAAAGACGAACTATACTACACGTTTGTAAGGGTGTCTATATATTTCTTCCTTTGTATGTCCATAAGCAGCTCTCAGTGATGATGCACTCTTTCGCAAAACTGAATAACAGCACGGTGACAACTGAGTGATTAAGTGGGATAATTGCTTTAGCTGAACAGTTCTCCAACAGGAGGCCTGAAGTACACACAGTTAAAGAAGAGTAAGGAGATCATCTTGGCATTAAGCATATTTTTAAATAACTGAAAATAAATGCCATAACTTCTACTGATTGACAGGTGTACATGATGTTTCCTTAGCTTGTCTGGGGACTATGGCCATGATAAGCGATTGTAAGACGATGCAGTGCTGGTCAACCCACTGGGTGATATAGGTGGCTGCCTAGAGTACAATATTCTGAGGGATCACCGACTTAGCAAGTCAGTTTCATTGTGCTTTGGATATGGGGCACTGACAGTGATGCTTGCCTAGGTACTGGATGGATGGATGGATGGATGGATGTTTCATCTTGCTAACTGGATGTGGTAGCTGATACCAAGGACAGGTAAATATAGATGATATATGTTCCACAAGCTTCCTATTTAATCTTAGCATATATCTGAACGTTGTGTTACATAACTTATATGTTAATGAACATGTATGTGGGTCAGAATCCATCTCAATGACCTGCTTTCTCTGTAAATAAGATCTCCATCTTGTGCAGTTTAACCCAGTTCCACACAGAACACATCTGCTTCTCATCAATACCTTTGCCATTTTAATTGAGATTGATTAGTCGTAAATGCATCTCATCCAAAGTGCTCCCAAGCCTTGTGCCCTGTGCTGCATGTGAAAAGCTCCAGGTATGCCCACAATCCTGATCAGAAGAAGAAGTTAGAAGGTGGATGGATGGATAGATGGATGGATAATCTGTAATGTAATTCTTAAAGACTTAATCTCCCCATCCATCTTCTACAACTGTTTCTCTAATATAAGATAGAGGCGGGCCGGGAGCCTATTCCGGAAGCATCAGCTATAAGGCAGGAGAGCTCATGGGAGATTTACTTATGCAACAGTGTTCTGAGGACAGAATGAAAAATAATTGGTTCAGAGATAGTCAATCAGATTGTAGAGGAGATGGGGCCAGACAACTAGAAAGGGAAGGACCAACCAATCAGATGTCTTCATTCTACCTCTTCTAGTTTCTTGGACCCAGATCCTTTACAACCTGATTGGTTATCTCTCTGAACCAATCATTTTTCATTCTGCACTCAGAACATTTTTGTGTAAGCAAACCCCCTAACAGTGGCACACGACCCCCGAGATGAAAAGCCATAACAAGATAAACAGCCATTACACATCCTTAAGAAGTACTAAGCATTGTATAATAAGACAGCTAGCATATCAGATAATAAACACAGTCAGTTGTACCTACCAAGCGACTTAGCAAAACATTTGATCAAAGCCACTCAATTCAAAAGCTTTCTCTCTAAATTGGTTAATTTGCCTAGGAGCTTAAAGACTGACACAATTGAGATGTTGCTGCATCATATTGCAGCCACAATAAATATTCCAATATATTACAGCCATTTAATACTTCCAATAAGCATGGTTTGGTAAAACAGACACTAAACGTGCCACTAATAAAAAGTGACTATTTGTCAAGCCATCAGTCGGCAGAAAGTCAAGTATGCAGGTACATTTGTAAATAAGCATATATAAGTAGCCCTAACTGCTTGCTAATTGGTCAAATTGAACCGATGTTTGTGCGATGTGCATTAAAACTTTGCAATTAACATAAACACACGGGATGCTTTGCCAGATGTTGCTGTTACCTTCCTGTTCTTAAAGAACAGCTTGTTTAGTCGGAGAATATCATTTGTCTTCCAGGCAGTGCAGTTGGCAATTAGGCATTTGGTTATGTATTAAAAATTTCATTTACATTCCCTAGCTTGCACCTTTCGGCCTAACGTAACTGGGGGAGTACTGGGCAGGCATACAGGATACTGCTGGGCACATACAATTGCAGAATTGTTTCTTTTTTTGCGTTTGTGTGTGCTTGTAACCAAATGAATTGCTGTAATAAAAAAATTCGACTTTATGAACAGCAATGTATACCAACAGCAATGTGACGCTTAGTGGATGTGAATTTTACATTGAATTCCACAACAAAATTGCCATCATTTAGGAATTACTTAAAGGTATGATACAAAAAATTACTGTATTATTAAATGATGAAGTACGAAATCTAAGGTATTCCCTTTCCTTTCCCCAGCTTTTATTTTTACTTTACATAATTATTTCTGAGACTGATCACATAACAGGAAAACCAGAGGCAGGCTACTGTTCCTCTTAAAAAAATGAAACAAAATTAAATTACACCTGCAAAACCTCTGGATCACTGCGCTGCTGGCATTTATACTTTGGCTATAATAAAAGGTTTGTTCGTGGCTTCAGAGATAGTCCCTGTACATCCGAAATGCTTCTGTATGTTTGTCAGATGTTTTAGATCCATTTTCGTCGAATTTAACTTTCCATTTCGCAACACACAATATCATATAAATGCGTGTTTCAGAAAGGGGAAACTGCAGAGTTAATTTGAAAATACTTTAAAGCACTGTACTCCACCTTTTGGACTAATCCTGTAAGTGCAAGGCTACACTCGGTTGTTTTTTAAGGGGGTCTTTTCACTTCCTAATTCTGTTTTCCGTGTTGCACAAGTTTCTGTGTTAAATACTGATTGATCAAGATGAATTATACGCTTACAAAGAAATGCGCACTATTCAAAAATTTCAGAAATAAATATAAAGTCAATGTTAACTTACTATTATAAAATATGTTTAACACATGCACATACATTTTTATTCTAGTTTTTTTTTTTTTTTTTTTTTTTGCTATGTGTTGCGGAAACCACATACTATGAAGGCACGACAAATAATGTGAAACATAATGACTTTCAGCGTTAGGATTTTTATTGTACCTTAGCTAGATTCGGGTTCACAATAACAGATCTTAATGTATTTAATATAGAACAAAATTTATTCATGTAAATTAGGATAACAGTCACACTTCGCATGTGCTTTGACTTCCTAAGTGTTTATATAGACAATATATATCGTGAACAACAAATCAAGAGCACGTGGTAATTCTGCAGAATTTCGCTTTTATTTGTGGCTAGGTGCCAGAAGTGCCATTTGAAAATATGTTTCCCTTTCCAATCAATTAAATTGGTTGCAACAAAAATTCTAAATCATGGTAATCAATAACCATGATTTAGTCATAACAATGCCGATTTATAATAATCAATACGCTCTATAGGTTTAATTATGTTTATAACGCAAAGGTCATGTTTAACTAATTAAACTTATGAACAATTAGGCTATTTGAAACATTTTTTTAATGCAGCCGTCTAGCGTGACCCTGGAGATCTGCAGCAAGCTGCTCATATTGCTGCATCAACCACAGATTAAAAAAAAAAACCAACCGACACAATTTTTCTTGTGGACTTTTAAGACGAATTAGAATCGACAGCAGTTTTTCCAAAACCGTAATGCCGTTGGGACTGTAATAAGAAACACGATGAAATCTGTGCACCTGTTACTGTGCGTGGCGGACAAAAAAAAATCAATAATTTCATCTCTATACCCTGGATTTCAAAAGAACGCCGAGTGTTGCGCGACATGATACAAGGATCCTGGTGTATTAGGTGTAATAAATAATAACTTACGCTGCTGTTGTGTCCAGACCAGTGCACCATAGCCTGGTTGTGCGCGGAATCCCCCGTCAATGCGAAGGTGGTGCTGGTAACTTTGGGCTCATCTTGTCGAGGATTTATCACTTTACCATCATCCCCGGCCCAGGTGAACTCGGACCTGCCCTGTCTGTGTCCCTCGAACATCGGGCCAGCTGCTTTCCTGTCTTGTGCTCCATCCATTAAAGCGTCGCCGCTTCTCACACTTTGGGAAAATTCACCTACTTCTGCTTCGCTCCGCTTCGGCCGCAGAAACGCCGAACTCTTCTCCCCTAATTGCTTCCACCCCGTGTCGCTTTTATCGCCGCCAAGTCTTACTTTTTCACTTGCCTGAGACGGATTATGCGGGAATAGTTCTGAAACTCCATCTCCCGCATCCGCAGACCATTTCTTTACATGGTCAGGGACCCCGAATTCGTCAGATCTATAAAGTACCTCTCTTTTATCGGCAAAATATCTCGTTCGTGGGAATTCCTCGCCGAATTGCTCTTTAAGTGCAAATCCCGTCTCTCCTTCATTCATTCGTTTTCCCCGCAGTAATTCTTCCCGGTTTAGGTGAATTGCCAATTGACAAGACGCGCAAGTAATCGCAGCATCAGCGGTCATTATAATATGAAATGAGATTAGAAGCCAGATACATAGAGCAAGATGTAAGGCAGCCTTAGTTCCCATCATCGATGCAGTCTGGAGAATGAGCTCTTTTGTAAAAACACCGTTTCTACAAGACTAAGCGCAAAACAGCAACTCCTGCGAAGTAGAGACCTCCTCGCCGTATCCCTGTGTTCTCCGGGCTCCAGCAAAAGTGCTTCTCAGCTAAACGGTTCACGTTCAAGGATCTGATCAAGTGAGCCGCCACATAGGGGTGGAGCTGAATCTAAGCCAAGCTGTCGAAACTGCGCCCGGAAGAGAGCGCAAGCGAGGGAGACAGGGGAAAACAGAAAAGGGAGTGAGAGAGGGGGACTGTCCTTTCGACGTGGCTCAGCGGTGTCAAAGCTGCCATTGTGCGGTTAATTATGGGCGACTAATAACTATTATTTTTGTTGAATTCTCTACAATTAAACTAATGTCTGACAACAGTTGCAGTCCGCCAACCTTTGAGGGTGAGAAAACATAAAGCCAGCCACCCCTCATTCAGCTATCCCTCATTCATCCATCTGTCCATCCTTCCATACACCTACCCAATAACTACATATCTGGGGGTTACTCGGTAAAAGAATTAGTCTCATTGAAACAATGCAACCTAGTTTTAATGTAATTAAACTATTTTCAGGAAAATGTTAAACGATTTCATGTGTGCCAAAATTATGCATTTTTAAAACTGAAAATATATGAATTTAAGTCAAATTGACTAAAGTAATCTTAGCAACACATTGTAGTTATGAAATGAATATTCAAATGATGCATGTGACCAAGGATATAGTTAGAGACAAATGGATTGGGGAGGCTGAGTCTTTACTTAGGGGATGCAATGGCAAACATATATAATATAAAACGCTATTCATGACTTAAGTGAATAAGTGCACATTTATTTGGGAGCTTAAAAAACACCTTTTTTGGGGGGGCTAAAGCCTCCATAAAATAGGCTCAACGACACCTCTGCATATGACTATCTATTTCAGTGGTCCCCATCCCCCAGTGATCAAAAGGTTGGGATCCCCTAATCTATCTGATATAAATCTAAACTATTCTGCACATCTGACTTAAGAACTTGTGTAATTAGCGCCGGAGGCTGAGGAGAATAGGTCTTCTGGAAGACAAGACAACAAGCATCTGTGAAGGTTCCAATAGTTGGGGAAAATAATAGAATTCTGAAAAGAAAAACACTAAAACAACTCTTTTATTCATGAAGACAAGAAACAAGGGCAATCATGGTTCATAGATATTACCCGGAAAAGCCAAGCGTACAGGTAAAGCACTCAAGGGGGCTGTTGATGATGAAGCAGACCAATAGGTTAGGGCATCCATCCATTGAGAAAGGGGGGGGGGGGGAGCCAGCTGTGAGTGACTGTCTTGAGTAATCTATCAGGTAAACAGTCCACTTACAAACATTATACATTTGTAATGTGTATATTTATAAGGTGAATTCATGCAGTGACTCACAGGAAACAGGCACTGATGCAAAGATAATTTGCGGTGATTAATGCAATGTCTTCCAAAGCTTCCCATTGTCAAATTATGCACATCAAACAACCTGGCTCCTCAAAACCCTTCCTTGGCGAAATTTAGCCATTCAACAAGTCATTTTTCACATCACATTGTAGGCAGGCTTACTGAAATGCCGCAAAGTAGCATCTACAAACGGAACACACTGCAAGCAATGAGATACTAAATGCAAAATTCTGCTAAACTATAATAAATCACACCATTCAAACCATAGTTTAATGTCAGATAAAATTCAATGTTTCTGCTTTACTCAGTATCTGCAAACAAATGACTACATTTCTGGATTCAAGCACCAGTCAAGCAGATATTATACAATGCCCAAGTAAAATAACTGAGAGTGAATGCGGTAATAAAAGGAGTAAATTGGGAGCTGATATTAAAATAGTAACGGCCCTTCATTCTGCAGTCGTGTCAGTTTTAGGAAACACATTTTAACCATCATCAGATAGCTAATACTTTGGTTGAGGAAATACTCAATACCTAGTAACCTGTGGCTGTCGACATAAGCAAGAAATGCATGTAGAGGTAATAAATTTCTAAGCCAAGAAGGTTATATGGCTATTTTTCTGCCAAGTAATGAACTGCATCTGCATTAAAATGTGTTATGCTGATACATCTGTGCAAATCAATATAATTAAACAAACGGCATTTTTTGCAATTTTTTCAGTTCATTCATTAGGGAGAACACATTTTTTTATTTTGTTTTGTTTTTTTTTTTTAATTCTGCTTTTATGTAATAGTATTTTTTTCTCCTGCAGAGTATGGCCGTCCAAACTTTATCACAAAAAGTATTTTTTTATAAGTATGATTTTCTCATCTGTGCTTACCTCTATTCTTTTTTCCCATAGATTTTCATTGCATTTGTGTCACAAGTGATAGTGATCAATGTGCTCATTATTTCATTAAGGAAACAGAGTTTCCTGGTGTTACCTGTCCACTGCATGCTATCCTCTGCCCTACACAGCCTCTTCCTAGACATCAGCTCATTGATCTGTAGACCACAAAGATCATGAGGAGGTGCAACAGAACACGGATACAAACATATGTATGCCTCTGGACACTCACGTTGACTATGAGAATTCCCTAAGCAAATACATAGTGATCCGCTTGCTGTCCATAAAACTAAATGAAAACTGGGAGCTAGATTTTGTTCACAGCTTGACATGGTGAGGCCATAGGACACTACATTAAATCCCCATTTTAGTTTTATTGCAGAAGCAAATAATAAAGGGACAAAGGAAAAATTTACTTCTGCTGTGCAGCAAAGTGTTCCAGCGTCTCGTCAAATGTTTCAGAAGCTCACAGTGTAAGAATTTGGAATTTATACTCTATCAGAGAATATAGCTAAATATTAGTTTACCTTTCCCAGCTAATTTCTTGACAGCTGTTGGGGACCATATAGCTTATTCAATGTTAATTAGTTAACATTAGTTAGTTATAGCGCACAGGCTGATGTTGTCTGCATGTTCATTTACGCCTAAATGAAATGCACGGAAGTGGACAGAAGATGGCTACCAGAATTACCATATATGACATGTACCATAACAGCAAAACTTTATATTTTTTTCCCTGCAGAATTGTAAATGTACAAGAAAGAAAACAAAGCATTTCTCCACCCCCATGACTAAATCTTGACATTTTCAGAGGGTTTTTTTTTAATGGATAAACTGGGTACATCATGTAGAAAGGTCAGAAAATGGTAAAGTTTTTTTGACATGCAAGTATAATTGACCTTTAAATTTGATTACAAAGCTTCTCTAAACAGGGTGGTAAGGTAGCATTGCTACTTCACACCTCCTGGCCTGGGAGTTTCAATCCCCTCCCAGGTATGTATGCAGAACACATTATCTCCCTGTATAACATGGACTTACTCTACGTACTCAGAGTACTTGGTGCTGGTTTTCTCCTACAGTCCCAAGACATGTGGTCAGGTGAATCAGTGTCTTCGAATTGCCCATAGCATGTGATCTGTGTGGCCAGTGAAGGACTGCCACCCCATTCATAGTGTACCCCAGTTTCTGCTGTGTGCTGCCTCGAAAAACTTCCAAAATTAGAAGATGGATGCAGCTTTGTTGCAAAATTCCTGTGTTCAATTCACAAATACTATTGGGCACAATGGTTTTGTTTCAGCAACAATGTTCCAATGACAATTAAAAAAATTGTGTAGTCTTCTATCCACAATATGCATCATATAATAGACAGTCTGGTAAAAGTCTTTCTAGTGTTTTCTGTGTTTGTTTCTGGAGTTATTTTCCATTATTATGCAGAATTTCTCTACTTTAACTCTTAGTAGAAGGAAGAGCGTTCCCTTTGTTATTCTCTGGAAGAGAGCACATGCTGACCTCCATTGTAGGAATTATACTTCTCTTCTCAAAGAGGACTCACATTATTTTACCTGTATGTCCTGCATACATTAATTACACACCTCATGAGGTTTCACACACCTACTGGGAATCTATAGGACCTGCATTCATGAAAACAGCTTTGGGTCATTGTCTTGGGAATCCTCAGAAGAGCCCATGTAATGCTTTATGCGTGCCCTGAACACTTTCTAGCTTGTCATGTAGACAATGACTTTTTCAAATGCAGATAGCAGAATGGAAATTAATTAGAATCTCATTCAACTTCATCAAAGCATCAGAAAGGCATCATATCAATTGCCAGATTCAATTACAGCACATGTCCCGTTGAATCATCTGAACAATGTCATCTTTTAAACATGATAAGAATACATTATCACTTTTATATTGTTGTGTGCAATTTATATGTAATCGGTGCTGTGAGTTAGGGGCTTAGGGAGGGAATTACGCGGAGTAATTAATCACAGCAACCACATTTTTTGCAAACCTATTTTGCAAAGTGACAATTACCAGTTTTCATTTGACCCTAAAATCCATCATATTGATATTTGCCCACTATTCTCCCTACAATACCAATTACAATTCATAAATAATATAACTATAAAACCATATTTTTCATCACGACAATGAGGAAACCGTGCAGTTAAACTGCAGAGTGCGTTTGCTCACATATAGTTTACACGGCTCACATTTCTCAAAAAGAGCTCAGCGAGTAGCACCTTAGCCTCAGACCTCCAGATTTGGAGCTTTGGACCTTCTCTCCAGTGGAACTGCATGTTGTTCCCATGTTCACTGGGGGTACTCTGGGTTCTCTGGCTCCCTACTGCAGTCCGAGAATACAGTCAGGGTAATTAGAATCTCTGAAAAGCCTGTAGTGTTTGAGCGCCCTACAATGGACTGGCATTCTGTACAGGACACACCCTATATCTTGTACTCTATGATATCCGTGATAGTTTCCAGGCAACCCAGCTCAGGGTAACCAGCTGCAACATGGATAGAAAAAACACCCACCGTATGTTAAAAATCTACCATCTTACTTTTTCCTTTCACTCCTCCTTCATTCTATATTGTGCATATTCTAATTTTGTGCTGTATTAACAAGCACTGTTGTTTCCCATGTCTAAGACAGCTGTGGTGCCAATGCAATTACCTGGCAGGGAACTCACAGTAATACCTTTAGGAAAGCTGCGTTAAATTATATCACAAATCCACATGAGGTAGAAAAGCTGCGACACAGTCAGTAGCAGCTTTATTGATTATCGTATGAATCCTAAGTATAGACAATAGAGAGAGGTATTGGATTCCATCCAAGATTACGTAAACTCTTGTCCCCTTAACATTTTTCCTTGTCAGTGACAGGCTTGTATCTTTATCCTTAGATAAAGATATCTATCTTCTCACCTCCTGGTCTTCTAAAGGTAGTTTCTTGTCAAACTGGGAAGGTTGCCGAATTCAGCTAGACACCTTGCTTGGTATATCTTATCTCAAGCATCACTAATGCACTGTTTTGACTTTTTCTTACATAAAAAAGTATTTCTGCAGTGTTCAAGAAATTTTTTAATAGGACTGGGATTTGAGAAGATCGCTTGTGCTCAGCGTTCGCCTCCAGTCACCGTACTGAGCATGTTATTAACGATAATGTCTGGCCTGTGAGTAAAGGTGAAGAGTTTGGCTGCTTTGCAAAGAAAAAAAATTAAGAATCTTGACGGTAAACCCAGGGCAAGGCGGGGGGGGGGGGGTAAAAATAATATTACATCATATTAAAGAAAGGAAGCAGAGGTAAGGCAACGCTGTGCAGATCTGCGGCATTGCCCGCAGCAAATTAAAGTAACGTCTTGCAGAAATACCATATTCCAGTCTAACTGGCTGGTTCCATTGCTTCATTTCTTTCTTTTTTAGAAATATCACTAAAAAGAGTGTTAAAAAACTATGAACAACAAACTCATTAGAGCCTCAATTAAAGCCAAACAGGTTTTTATATTTCAGACTGTCTTACTTCAAAGGATTATGCAATATGTTTACAATCAGAGACATGCTGAGGTCATTTCTACTTGTTTTTTCTACACAACCCCTTCCTGCACTAGTGTTCTTAACACTGTAACACAATCAGATAAATTGTCTTGTTAGAATTAATGTATTATCACCAAAAACTGAGTGACAGACAGGGGATGGTGGATGTTTTTGGCAGGAATGTGAATACAGTGTAGAAAAAAAACCCGTTAGCCTCTCCAGTTTGTGGTTGTGTATAAATTTATGTTCTCCGTCGGAGTCTGTCTGTGTTTTATGCTTTATCTTATTTTTTACATTTCCAGCATATACAAAGCAAGTTCTACTAATCAATGAATTTGCTGACACACCAGCTATACAAGCCACGTAACTTGTTGCTTGAACTAAAGTTATTCATTCTGTTAGTGGAATAAGATGAGATAGGCAACCAGTCAATTTTTCAGCCCTTCTGTATTACCTAGGATGAC
Organism: Stomatorhinus walkeri; assembly: GCA_026784285.1. Taxonomy (NCBI): domain Eukaryota; kingdom Metazoa; phylum Chordata; class Actinopteri; order Osteoglossiformes; family Mormyridae; genus Stomatorhinus; species Stomatorhinus walkeri. The sequence goes on along the minus strand of JAODUD010000041.1, from coordinate 6,497,871 downwards.
TAAGAATGTGAAAATGAAGTTAATTTTATTGCAAATACTACATATGGATCAGCAATTAGCATTGCATATGTATGAAAAGAAATCATGCTTGTTTATAATTATGTAGATGGAAGACAAATACAGTGCGTTATGCAAACCTTTTAGGCAATCAAAAAAAATCATGTTTTAAGATCTTCATTTCCATGTATGACTGTTAAAGTGTGTTAGATTAGTCATTTCAAAACTTCTCCTCAAGTCCCCCCCCCCCAGACTTACAGTAATCCTCCAATATGCCATATTGTCACAATTGCGGTCCAACGAGCAGGCAGACAGAGGAGTGGAGCTGTAAAGCCGGGCAAAAAGGGATTTATTTTGGAGCCCACAAAGTAGCGACAGACTAATATCAATGAGAGATCTGGGGAAACTAACTCAGATGCGGACTAAATACACAGGACAGGCTGAACATAACAGGTGATCACAATCGGGAAACAACACGAGGTAACGAGGGGGGCGTGGCACATAAGAGGATTGGACGAGCAGGTCATGACACGTCACATCAGATATAGAATTATAACCAATACAGTATTGTGTGTGTGCGTGTGTGTGTGTGAGTGTGTGTGTGTGTGTGTAGAAGGACAGTGAATTTATTATTATAATGTATGTGTTAATATTTGTTTTATTTTGGACAATATAAACAATCAATTTCTTTTATTAAGAAGAAGCATTTTATTATTATGGGAGTTTTCTGGGAAGTTCCGGGAATCATTTCTGCAAGAAGCAGAAGCCAGGTAATCAATAAAAATAAACAGCATGTATCTAATTTGGACAAAAGAGATAATTAAGGCATGCCTGAAGCGAAAATGCATAATTATTCACTCGCCGTAAGCAGCTCTTAAAGAAAGACATTTGATCAGCAGCAAGGAGATTGTGCCGCATGCCATTATTTAAAAGTATAAAGTCAAAATAAATAAACAGGCATTGACATCTCACAGACGCACATAAACACTTTCAGCACAGCATGCCAAATCTATGAAACGTGTGAATAATAAATGATAAACCCCCATTTCAGACTGAGTCAAAATATTACTCTGCCCTCTTTATGATAAAAGACGGCACTTAACTTTGCTTTGTGGGAGGCAGATATTAGTAGGGGAAAAGCGCCATTGCCTGTTCATTACAGAATTAAAACTCCTGGTCTGATTATATAACACATATTATTTTGCATAGCATGTGTCATAATGGTATAAAGTGTCTTTTCTGAACTGTGAGGTTTCATATTTTTGTTTAAGCAATTTATTAACATTACTGGTTGCTGGCTGAACAGCCCCCCTGTCCAGGATGTGCCCCCACCACTTTGTCCAATGCTACATGCATGGATGTAAATTACCCATGGGATGACGGTTTGTAACCCCCCTAATAATCAAAATCAGCTAATACAACCCCCCACCCCCCCCCCCAATAATCAGGTCTCTCCCTAAATGGGCAGAGATCC
>JAODUD010000041.1:6483505-6496300 GCA_026784285.1 Stomatorhinus walkeri | reverse complement strand
GTCTCTCCCTAAATGGGCAGAGATCCCACCCCCCAATGTTATGCGCTTGGCTGCATGGGGTAGGCGTCTGGCTTCTCCAGTGCCATCGGCAGGACAGATCTGATGACCAGGTCCAACATTTTCACAGGCATGGGCAGAGAGCTACGGGGGTGGCGATGGTAAAATTTGTCACCTGTGGGGTTGGTGGGGGGTGATAATCTTTGGTCTTTAGGTACTTATTTTTTGGTGGGGGTGATGGAAATCTTTGGCCTTTGGGTGCTTTTTTGGGAGGGAAGGGTGATGGTGATCTTTGCGTGTTTGTTTTATTTATTTATTTATTTTGGGGGGGGGGGGGGTGGCACAGTCCAACACGGTCTTTCCCATGACCTTACTAAGAGAAGATATTGGAAGTTTATAATATATCGTTCATTTCCTCCAATAGAAGGTTCTATGCTTAACTGTAATGCAATTATGACTATTTGCAGTACTTTGTTAGACTACCTTCATGTTTTTTGTCATAAAGTAACATCCTAACACTGCATATTGTGTTTTCAAACCAATTATAAATCTCATTACATAATATCAAAACTATCCTTGTATCATTTCTCTTATCTGGTTTCCATTTCATATTTCACTAAAATCAGGCCAGTGTCAATGGACAGCTGTTTTACAATTAATCTTGTTCTACAATATTTCTTATTGTCAATAAATAAAACTAAGTAATCATTGTATCATTGAGTACTGATTTAATTACTGGATGACAAACATTTAATTTCTATTTTTCACTTAATTGTAATCTGTGAAGATTGTTAAGAAGTAATTCCCAAATTGTTTTATTGAATGTACACACTCCCTGAGAGGACACAGATATTATTTTAATCAATACAAATGGAATAGCTGACGTACAACAGGCCCATGAAAAAATGCCTACAATGGGACAAGTCACGTTTTTCCATGTGCTTTAATTCTCATGATGTTGTGTTGTTGTAAGCCTGTCTATATCTCTTGCATGTACGTGTAAGTGAAAATTTTATTATAGTCCAATTTAATTCAAAGTTAAAAGTCACTTTCTTTCATGCTGTTCTCATGTATTTTATCGCTCCTGTATCTTTGCTTCAAAGTACATTGAAATTTTTTTTTTTTTTTTTAAAACCTCCTGTTAACTGTCAAAAATTCCCCAGGGTCTGCTGTGTGTCATTACTGCTAATGATTCCCACATAGCAACAAAGGAAGATTTTAACTTTGTTTCAGCCTTTTTAAGTGAAAGAAGCCTTGTATAATCAGGAGATAATTCCTGGGGAAAGGAGCATTTTCATTATGGGATGAAAAAAGTAGCACCATTCCTTCTCGAAATTATACGTGAGGTGCAAACAACGGCTTTGAGTCTTACCATTTGTGCTAAACCAAGTCAAAGTGGCAATGTTCTGTATTTCGATGCATAGAATGGGCAGTCCCCAGCTTAAGAACGTCCAACTTACAAAGAACTCCTCTTTACTTATGGACTATGGAAAAAAAATGGGCTAAATACAATTGGTTCGTAATAACAATAACAAGTATGCACTACTTTGTGATACTCATGAAAACATCGTATGGCTTCAGTGGTACATTTGCTCAAGGTACAGTGCAGTACCATATATACTTACTGTTATTTTAAATGTATTATCACGTACCGTATTATTATTTTCTGACTTGCCTAGAAATTTGACTTAAAGACGGACTTAGGGAATAGATCTGGTTCATAACTTGAGACGATTGCCTATATTTAGGAACCCGAGCACTGCCTTAGAAATGAGCTGTACGATGCGAAGGCCATGTTGTCCAAATTTAGCCGTTTCATATTAGCCATGAGGTGACAGACGTGCCCACCTAGGCAATATCTTCAGAGGGGTGCCAACTTGGCAAACCTGGCATGGAGCTTGTAGAGCTCCATCGGAGACGAAGTGAAATTGGTTTGCCAGTGGGGCGGGTGAGGTGGCGGTGATGAAGCCGGGGACTGCCGGACAGCCCAGGGCGGGGTGAGGATCACTGATGACTTTCTTTCACTTTCCATTATCCCTGACAACCCTTAATGTAGGAATGAGCTCTGCTTTTTCTCTCTATCCGAACATGTCCCCAGACTCCAATGCTCGTCTCTACGACCCAGTTCAGCTCTTCCACATACCCACCTTACTTCACCATGTTTCTAGATGCCCACCTCAAGCTGACCCCCAGATAGCCTCCTTAGGTTCTCATTGCTCCCCAGCACATTTTGTTGTAGCTAGATAAAACTCCCATTCCTATCTGCCACCCCACGTCACATGCTTCTGTTCATCACCCCCAGAGAAAGCCTTACGGTCACATTTTGTTTTTTCTATTTTTTTTTTTTTTAATTCTTTTGGTCCTGAAAGATAAAAAGGAAACAGCCGGCATTAAAAGTTTTGAAGTTTAAAATAACCTCAGTAAAGTTTGTGTCCTTATTAAGATGCTTTCTTCAGGGCAAAGTGCCAGGTAAGTGATAGGAAGGTTGTCTATTTTTCTTTGGGATAAAATGGATATTTTATGGAAGAAAGGCTGTATTGCTTTAAACAGGTAAACTTACTTTATAAGCATATAATTATTTTAAGGGAAGGATGCCCCATTGTAATTTAAAATTGGTCATGGGCTTAACCGAATTCTTCTGTGCTACGGAAGACAAGGACAAATACCCCAATAATAGGAGATGCTAAACGTTGGCTAATGTCCTTCATTACAGTTATCTCTCTAGAAGACATTTGTTCAATAATAATTCACCAATTATATCCATCCATCCATCCAGGCCACTATGTCACTATGCCAGCATATAAAATATATAAAAGCAATTGATTGGTAATCATAAATGAATAATGTGACTTTTAATGGGAATGGGCATCACACAAAAGACAATAATTTAATGCATTTTAAAACATGAATTTATTAATAATGCATTTGATGCAAAATAGTGGCACGTACATGTTGGTCACTTAATGCAATTAAAGCAGTTATTCTTTCACTATCCTCTCACCACATTGGTTTCTGCTGATTTGCTAAGGAACATTAAAACGCAGCAAAATTTGGTATGCTATCCTTTTAGTGTTATTTAAGGACAAACCACTTCATTCTGCAGCTTGATTTCATGCTTGATATTTCATAGCTAGACTGTATTCACTGGACAATAATGTAGGCATTACAATTGCATTTCAACTGGGAATAATTTAGGCTTTGCAGATGTGAATATACACAACAGTTTTCATTACTGGAAATTTAGTGGCGTTCTATATGTAATAGCTACGGAATGATTATGAATTGTGGGAGTGACACATCTCTCACTGCAGGCAACCAGGAGTCCACTGGAATCTGACACTTTCCTAGGAAGTGCTGAGGTAGCACTTAGCAGAGCAACTCAGTTCTTAATGTCAGTTCATTGCTGAAACTATAAAGCTTTATGTCTCCACAGAAATAAAATTCTATACCACAAACTGCGATTCTGTATACGAGTTACAGTTAGTATAGTCAAATTTGATTTTGAAAGTAGATGTGGCAGAGTCTATGCTGAAGACTGCAGTTGTATTTTACTGAAAATAATTCCAGGCAAATATTTTCTCAGGGTTACAAGGGCATCTTCTCTCCTGATATTTTTAACTTTTTAAATTTTTGTTTTGATCTTTTGGACAGTAACCACCTGCTGCCTAGCATCTAGAGTGTACAAAATCGTAACAGTTAAATAAAATCAGTTATAAAATTGAGTAGTATGCATACTATTCAGCCAAATTAGAATTTAATTTCTCTCAGAAGTGAAGTTTAGTTTAAGATACAGGATGTCTGATGTCCCATAAAAGGCAATCACAGGCTCAAAAGAGCTCTGTAGACTCAAGAAGATCAACAAAATGACTTCACACATTTAAGGAATGCATTCTATTGAAGGATGTACAGGTGTCACGCAGCTTATGGAACCTGGCTGTACTGCACTTTCATATTAGGAGAAATTGTGTTTTTACAGCTGCCAAAATAATGTTTAAGCATCGTCCACTACAACATAATGACACATTATGATGCTTAAGTAATGAGCAGGGAAGGCATTCCTTCTGTTTCCCCCCCATCTTTTACAAAGTGTAGTGACCTTTTTAACTGCAGGAATTAATTGGGTTGGGGTAACCTTTTGGAAACTCATTGAGGGTAGATCACCATTCCCGGGTTGGCTCATTAAGACAACAGTTTTTTGGAATGAGTCCTGGTTTCATTCCTACAGTTGGGGAGTAGTGGCTAAAAACTGGTTCAGCTGGGAATAAATTTCAGGTCAGAACAACGAAGCAGCGTTTGAGCAGCTTCCCAGCAATCTTCATATGTCTTTAGGAGTCACAAACTGTGGATTGATTATTGAGCAACGAAAACACAAAGAGGTCAAAATGAAAAATGAGCCAAGCCTCTCCAGTCGATCCTCCAACTTCATTATTGCAGAATACATTATTTATAAATCATTTGCATTAAATGTTTGTATTGTCACAGTGACGTGCGATTTCCTTCCCAAAAGGCAGATAATTAGACAGGAAATGAGACAATGAAATAGATAATTGTGTCATGCCTGTACAATTGAAAACTGGAGATAAAAATTAACTCTCCCTGGTGATATGCATCATATAAGTCAGAATTGCATAGATGAAGAACAATTCAGGTGATCAAATATTCATTTGCGTTATAAGCATTTTTGTGGTTCTGTTTCTTTTATGTTGCTATTAAAATTTTTAAATGTAATTTTTTTTTCCTGGGATCAAGGCCATTTGAGGTATTTTACAAAGAATATCAATCAATCAAAAGCTATATATATGAATATCCATATGCAAAGTATTTCACTTTTTTATCCAGACACAGCTGTTAAGAGGTACTCAAGTGTTTCAGGTAGTGTTTCCCAATCTGGTCCTCGGGGACCCACAGCCAATTGTTTTTGCTCCCTTCAAGCTCCTGGTGGGCAGCTAGGAGGGAGCAAGAAATGTGGACTGTCTGGCAGGGAGCTTGTAGGGAGCAAAAACATGGACCGGCTGTGGGTCCCTGAGGACTGGATTGGGAAACACTGATTTATGGTATTGTCTTGTCATAAACTCCGCAGACCTTGTGACTGCATTCTGATGTGTGGTGATAAGACCTCCTCCTCTCTCTGCCCAGAAACTGTTATGTTCACCTGCCAGTCTAAAGTACCTCTGATTATCTCTCCTTGCTCAGCAGAATATAATAGAAGCACAAATAAACCATGCCTACACCGTGTAAATAGCCAGAATCAGTTTCTAATACTCTGCACATTTATAGACTATGAAATACCACACTGGTAAAGAAAGACCATATTTCCATTACTATATAAAATAAAAAGTTGACAGCATTACAATGAATGTTACATTTGTTTATTATTATTATTATTATTATTATTATTATTATTATTATTATTATTATTATTATTATTTAACTGTAGTAGTAAGAAATTATTTATGTATTTTTTTATGAATCATTAAATATGTTTATTGTTCAGATAGCCAAATTGTGTATTTTATTATAATAATTTTATTTTATATATACTTTATTATGAAATATCATATTTAATCACAAAAAACAATGAGGGTACACATGTGTGTACCATACAGTATCTGAACAATAAACATTTTTAAAGATTCATAAAAAAACTTTTAAATCAAAAGCTAGTCAGAACATATAGTAGTATGATATCCACATGGATTATCACTGGATCTTAGGCTGTCCAGAATTAGCCTACAGCCTTATTACCATGATGTGACATTATGAATGCTCTATGACACTTTCACCTATAATGCACTATACAGTACAAACCTTCATAATGCATTATAATGGTTAGTATAAGAATGAATAAAGCATTATAACATCTTCTATTGTCAATCATAAGGCATTATAGTATTTATATCATAATACTTCAAAAGCTCCAATTAGCTTTCATCTATAATTCATTATAGATACCTTCATAATGCATTATAATGGTCAGTATATTATTTAAGAATGTTTCTTAATTCATTATGAAGGTATCTATAGTGCATTACATATGAGAGCTTCATAAAGCATTCATAATGCAAAATAAACGTGCCTATAATGTGCTTTGCCTTTTTAATAAATATCTATAGCTACATTTATAATGCTTTATAAATGCATTATAATGTGTTATGAATGTGGTCATAGATTCTTATAGACATCACATTCATAGAAAGTGTTACCAAACATCCTATTAACATTACAGCGAGATATTTCTCTATAAACTTCGAGAAGACCTTCATATAATATTGACTAAAGTTCTGGGAATGTTTCTTCTCAGCTGGTTAGTAGTAAAGGAATACCAGTTCTGCTGGCCAATGTCTTCCTCATGATAGTAACACTTGTGTTGTCTGCAATCAAAGATGATTTTCACAAACCTGTTCCATGGACAGTGGAAGAAACAATGCAACAAGATGGTAAAAACAAAGATAAGGTAGCAGAGGATCTCCCTTTGACAGGGGCTTACTAATAGATAAATAATCATAGCTTGTCTACATTGTGGTGATGGGATTGTTGAGGCTGATTGGGCATAAGCATAACCATACGAATTTTAGAAGGTTTTATACATCTTAGACTTGAACATCTGTTGCAAGAGTCAATCTGGTCATTCCTGTGGATAGCAGTGACCTTAGTTTGATCATCAATAAGCCATTACTTTTTAACAAGAACCCAATGGCTACTACAGCAGTTTTCAATAAAGTAGGTTAAAAAAACATCATAATAAAACGTTTGCATTTCCATTTACCTTGAGCTATTGCATTCTTTTTACAGTTGACAATTCTCTTCAAAAATACATAAAGGATCATGCCTTAGTTTGTTTGATTTTTTTATTCAGGACAGATTCAAGTTAAGGTTGAGAATAAGCGTAAGTAAGGAATGCCAGAGGTGACGTGTTTCAAACTCCTGTTTTTAATTCCGAAACCAGCAACAATAAAGAAGAGTTCAGAAAAGTTTGGGATGCAAGTATCCATGCAAAGTTATCACTGAAATATTTGTGGATAATCCCATGATAACTTCTTTAAAATATAATAATTCTTGAATTAACAATTTAATAATAACTTAATAAATGCATGTAGTTAATAATATAAGGTGGTTTACTAAGGAAATTAAGAATAGCTCTAAAAGCTGAAATCACTAATTTGCAGGATAGTAAGGGCCTTATAATTGAAAATGAAATTGATTTAGTTAATGAGTTTAATGATTATTTTTCATGGGAGTTCACAGTAGAGAACATGAGTAACTTACCACCATGTAGTACGAATACAGCGTCGTCTATGACCAATATATGTATAACTGAGGCTGATGTTGTACTAAGCCTAGCTAAGCTCAAAATAAATCACAGGGCCCTAATGGCATCTTACCTATAGTTTTAAAAGAGATGAGGGATATTATTAGCCAACATTTAACTTTAATATTCCAGAAATTGTTATCTGCTGGTGTGGTACCTTCAGATTGGAAGCATGCTAATATAACACCCGTATTCAAAAAAGGGGATAGAAGTAATCCAGCAAACTATAGGCCAATCAGTTTAACTTGCATAATTGGAAAAATAATTTAAGCTATAATCCAAGTGAAAATGGTAGATTACCTGGATGCAAATAACATTCTGAGGGATAGCCAACATGGGTTTAGGAGAGGTAGATCCTGTTTAACTAATCTACTTGAGTTCTTTGAAGAAGCTACAAGTGAAATTGGTCGCAAAAAGGTTTACGATGTGATCTACTTAGATTTCCTGAAGGCCTTTGGTGTTGTCCCCCACAAACGGCTCTTGCTAAAGCTCAAAGCTGCAGGGATTTTAGGAACTATGGCAGCTTGGATCGAAAACTGGTTAACTGGCAGGAATCAGCAAGTAGTTATAAGAGGCGCAATGTCACAGTGGGCTTGCGTTTATAGTGGGGTACCGCAGGGCTCAATTTTAGGACCACTATTGTTCCTAATTTACAGTAATAATATTGACATCAATATATACAGTAAACTGGTTAAATTTTCAGACGACACCAAGGTGGGTGGTGTAGCAGATACAGATCTAGCAGCAGAGAGGCTATAAATGGGTTTGGATTTAATTAGTGACTGGGCTGATACTTGGCAGATGAAATTTAACACAGATGAATGTAAAGTAATCCATGCATTGAGGAGAAATATAAAGTACAGATATTTTATGGGTTCCACTGAAATAAAGGTAGCTGATTACGAGAAAGATGTGTATGCTGATGCTTCCATGTCCCACTCTCGCCAGTGTGGGGAAGCAATAAAAAGGCCAATAGAATGCTAGGCTACATCTCTAGGTATGTGGAGTTTTAGTCAAGGGAAGTGATTCCTTGGTAAGACCCCACCTAGAATATTGTGCGCAGGTTCGGTCACCATATCTCAAGAAGGACATTCTGCCTTAGAAAAGGTGCAACATAGGGCTACGAGAATTATTCCTGGTCTAGAGGAATGTCTTATGAGGAGAGGTTAGCTGAACTGAATCTGTTTAGCCTTGAGCAAAAGAGACTAAAGAGGGACATGATCCAGGTCTATAAGATTCTAATGGGTCTGGATGCTGTTCAGCCAAATGGATACTTCAATATTAGTTTAAATACTAGAACTCATGGCCATAAGTGGAAATTAGCAGGAGAACATTTTAAAACAAATCTGAGGAATCACTTCTTTACACAGCGTGTCGTTAGAGTATGGACTAGTCTTCCTGCTAGTGTAGGGGAAGCTAAAACCCTGGGTTCCTTTAAATCAGAGCTAGATGAGATTTTAAGTTCTCCCCAAACGAGCTTGATGGGCTGAATGGCCTCCTCTCGTTTGTAAACTTCTTATGTTCTTAAGGATGGTCAGTGCTTTCATACTGTACCTGTGGTGCCCAGGGTTCGAGTCTCTGCCATGGCTCCATATGGAGTTTACATTCTCTCCCCGTGTTGTTTTGGGTTTCTTCTGGATACCCTGGCTTCCCCCCCACTGTCCGAAGACTTGGTGGGGCTAATTGGAGTTGCCAAGTTGCCCATGGCAGTGAATGGTGTGTGAGCGTGTCCTGCAATGGCTTGCTGCTCCATCCTTGGTTGTTCCCTGCCTTATGCCCATAGGCTCCAGACACCCCATGACCCTGAATAGGATAAAATGGTTACAGAAAATGGGTGGATAGTGAATAAAAGATAAACAAGCTGATTTGTAAACCCCTTTTGCATAGAAGAAAATTATCTATTAAGATGAAGTAAATAACCTAGATTTTCTCAAAAAAAAATCTCAAAGTATTTTTTTTGGTAGCTGTCTTTATTTAAACTGTGTTACTCATGTTTGTATTTATGTTAGTTCATTTGTTGGTTAATTTGCCAGAAAAAATATTGAGAATCTCACCACCCAATTTTTTGTATTCATTACATGGAGCATAACCACCCCATTCCCCACCTAAATTAATGCACTTAAAGCTTTTCAGATGTATGTTTTAAAAGTGTACAAGCTAGATAAACATGTCAGTGTCCTACTAGTTCAAACGTTCTTGACATCTTTTTCATGTAATTAAAGTATGAAAGCCACTTTAAAATGAATATTGTAATGTGACCTCATTTACATTACCTGCAGGTTCCCTGGGGAAACAAATCAAAAAAGAAATTTAATTATGTCAAGTAGCCCTAAAAGGCAGATGGAGGAAAACTTCTGTCGTAGAGCAATAGACCCAGACAACACCACGGTCGTCAAGGTGAGACTGGTGCCATTCCATGATCCATCCACCCTGCAGCATTTAGTAGCACTAATCTTAGTCTCACTAGGACTCTCTTTTATACCTAAGCAGGCAACTAAGAGCAATATTAATCAGCAGACAGACTGAAAGATAGATAGATAGATGTTTTAGCCTGTATCTCTGGAACCGTAAGTCATGGAAACAAAATACTATTTTGGCAATATTCCTTGGCTAATGGCAAAAAATACTGCCAATGGGACTATGAAGCTCCACCTACTTAGATATTTTGATAATTTGAATAATGAGAATAATCTACTTTTTCAAACTCAACCTAGACTGATCATCTGATTCACATAAAATTTGCAAGCAAAAGAAATTGTATGTAGGATTTTGATCATCCAGTTTGATGTTCCAGTGCTACAGACCAGTTCATTTGTTGGACATGGTCTTTTGCACTTAATAACCAATTTCTCATTATCTGAACATGGAGTTCTCACCAAACTCGCCTTGTGTTGTTGGTAAAACGTTTTAAAGTCACTCCCCAAATTTCATTAAAATCACCGCAGGTGCCGCTATAACTCAAAATAATTTGTAACTCAGAAACCATTGGACACAGAACGACAACATTTTAACTACTTGTTCATGGCCAGATGTCACAACTAATCAGCCGGCCATAATTATCCCTGTATATGACTGAGAATCATGAAATTTGGTGTCCTCGTGCAGCATTCCCTCCACTGTTCAGGGCTATAAAGAGACACTGGTCACCTTAATGGTGGTTCTATAGAGCATTGTTTTAAGTCTTAGTTATACATTCTGAAGTGTGGGTCATAGAAAGTAAGTTGTTTTTTTATTCCACTTTCCTTAAATTCAGACAGTTATTGTCACGTGCGGGTTTGCAGCGTGCCTGGATGCAGGCGGCGTCGGGCAGGCAAGACGATAAGAGGCAGGTATATCCAAAAAACAGAAGGGTAAACGCCACGGAACATCACAATGACGGATCTGACACTTAGTGCAGGGACACGGACTAAATACTGAAAACTGACCAGAACGAAACCAAAAACAGATGATCACAATTAACGACAGCTGGGATCCATTAGGGCAGAGACACGAGGTATCGAGGGGGCGGGGCACATGAGGCTTTAATGGGCAGGGTATGACATAACCCCCCCCCAAGGCGCGAACTCCGGACGCGCCCCAGGGAACGGACGGACGAGACGAGGGCAGACTGGACCTGGAAAACAAAACCAAAAGACGGGTCAATGAGGGACAGGGAACAGGACAGAGACACAGAACAGGCACAGGGGCAACAACCAGGACATAAGACCACAAAGGACAGGGAACGCAGACAAGCAAACAAGGAACGGGGACACAGGGGGAACGGGAGGCAAAACAGAAGGGCCAGGAGTGAACGGAGGAGGCACAGGGGGGCAAGGAGCAGAGACGGGAGGAACAGGGCGAGGGACAGAGACAGGGGGCCACACCGGGAAGGGCGGAGGAGCCGGGGGAGCCCGAGACGCCCAAGACAGGTGGTGGCAGGAGGAGCCGCAGGCGGAGGAACAAAGGGAGTCGGAGGGGACCACCAGGGGGACAGGGAGATGGGACGAGGTACAAACAACGGAGGGACCAAGGGAGTCGAAGGGGGAACCAGGGGAGGAGACGAGAGGACCCAAGGGACCAGGGACGGAGGGAAGGAGGGAGGAAAAGACACAGACCAAGGCGCGGCCGACCGTCGACGTGCAGGAGCAGGGACCGCCGGGGCCCGAGGAGCCGACCTCGGGGCACCCGCAGGCGACCACGGGACCGAGGGCGGCAGGCCCGAGGACGGGCGACCGGACACCGCCGGGGGACCCGCAGCCGACCGAAGGGCCGGAGCCCCTGGCGATGACCGAGACCCCGGAGCCCCCCCCAGGGCAACCGAGGGCGAGCCAGGGGGCCGGGCAGGCGGGACCCGGACCCTATGCCTGTGCCCTCTCCCCTTACGGGACACAGACAGGCAGGGGAGCTTACGGCGTGGGCCGGGTCGAGGTCGGGGCAGCCCCAGCAGGGATAACCCCGAGGGGTCCCACTCGAGCTCCTCCTCCAATGAGGAGGAGGCGAGGATGTCACCAGGGACCTCCTCGGTGCTTGAGTTCAGGGCTGGAGATACTGGGGCATGGGTACGAGGCACTGGGACAGGGGCATGGGCATGAGGCACTGGGACCGGGGCAGGAGTCTCTGGGCCCACTGGGGCCGGGGCAGGAGTCTCTGGGCCCACTGGGGCCGGGACAGGAGTCTCTGGGCCAATGGGGCCGGGACAGGAGTTTCTGGGGCCGGGACAGGAGCAGGAGTCACTGGGGCAGAAGTCACCGGCACGGGGGCCGGGACTGGAGTCACTGGGGCGGCCGTGGTAGCGGGCGTTGGCACCACCGAGCGGGGAGGCGTGGCCTCACCCTTCCGCCTGGGGGGTGTTGACTCGGCAGGTGTGGCTGCTGGGGATGCTGTCGGGGCGACAACGGGCGTCGGCACCACCGAGCTGGGAGGCGTGGCCTCACCCTTCCACCTGGAAGGTGTTGACTCAGCGGGCGTGGCATCTGGAGTGGGCGTGCAGGACAGCTGGGAGGCAGGAGTCTCGGGTGCGGCCGGGGCAGCAGGAGTCTCGGGTGCGGCCGGGGCAGCAGGAGTCTCGGGTGCGGCCGGGGCAGCAGCGTGCGTGGCTGTCGGAGAGGCGGCCGTGGCAGCGGGCGTGGCTACCAGCGAAGCGGCCAAGGCTGCCGGCGAAGCGGCTGTGGCAGTGGGCGTGGCTGCTGGCGAAGCGGCCATGGCAGCGGTCGTCGGCTTTGCAGGATCACGGGGGGCGACTCAGCCGGAGTGTCGGGGAATGTTGGCTGGGCAGGCATGCAGGGGGGCGTCAGCTTGACAGGCGTGTAGGCAGGCAACTCACCGAGTGAGCGGGGAGGCATTCCTTCACCCTTTCGCCTTTTCTTCTTCTTCCAGGCGGATGTCAGCTCCGGAGAGTGGAGATCTGCAAGCCCGAGGGCGATAATCAGCTCTGTCTCTGGGTCTTCTTCTGCGAAGCCCAGGGGACAGAGGTACGCGCGCCCGACGGAGAGAGAAAGCCCCGTCTCCGG
>JAODUD010000041.1:6446952-6457111 GCA_026784285.1 Stomatorhinus walkeri | reverse complement strand
ATACACACATACATATATATATATATATACAATTTCTACAATCATTTTCTACAATTCTTCCTACTTTTCTACAATTTTCTTATATAATACACAAATGTATGTAAATAGCCATATAAACCATATGTCACGCCCAGCTCGCCCGATCCTCCTGTGTGCCACGCCCCCCTCGCTACCTCGTGTTACTTCCCGATTGTCATCATCTGTTGCCTGTTATTGTCTGCCTATGTTGAATATTTAGTCCGCGTCTGAGTCAGTATTCCCCAGATCCGTCACTGATGTTTGTTCCGTGTACTTCCTGTTCCTACAATAAGTCCCCATTTACCTTCATTCCCGGCTGGATCGCCTGTTTGTCCTCTGCCTTCTCACACAGGTTATGATACCATAGATTTTTCATATGCAGTTACATAATTTTTCACCAACCAAAGATAGTCAAATAAGCCATAAAACACATAGAGACAGATCAATGGACACCCACCTCATATGTTAAAAAACAAGACAAGCATATAAACATATAAACTGCCTGTTAGAATTACCATATTTCATTATTTCATTTTCAAAACATTCTTCTATATTACTTTATAGTATACCATTTGAGTACATATTGGATTTTCCTCTTCATATTAATTATAATATCACAGGCTTTTGTCTAAATCGCGTCAATATATGGGCAAAATGTTAGTTTATTTGAATGCATTTTAAAAAGTGTGAATTATTTTTGTCACTGAGCAATAAAGACTATATCTTCTTTGCTATGATACCATGCAGCTGTCATATTTTATGTCAGGCTATGGATTATTTTACCAGCCGTAAGCCTTTCAATGGCACATATTCCATGAATTTAAATGCAAATGCAGTTAAAAAGACAATCTAATTCTATATCTTTACAATGAATCTTGCAAAAAGGAAGCTAAATTCTGTTGTTTAGGTCCCCTACCCACTGGATTCCATAGTGGTCTGACCCCAAAGAGTTTACTGTTGATCCAGTTGGCGAGTGGGCTTAGACCACCAATAGGTTGGGACAGATTAATCTCACACTGCAGTGTTTACCTGTAATAAAAGCTCTTTTTCAACCACTTCTTCACTCTTTGTTATCAGACGCTTCTGTAAGGAGTGAATCTTCTGGATCAGCTCATAGGTGTTTGGGTCACTGGCCTGAGAAAAGTCATTTTAAGGTGTTAATATTATCCTGGGAGAGAAATGCAAGCTTCTGACCCCCGGCTTCTCTAACTAAGGCTGTGACAAGCAAAAACTTTTCAAAGGGATACACACTTACTGAAACAATATGAAAGCCAAAGATGTGAGGAAAAATAAACTAAAGTCAGAGCCGTTTTACATACATATAACCTGCAGTGCTTCTTATATTAAGTTATGGAAAGGCATCGCAGATAACGTGGGCAACGGCCAATCTCTACCTCCAACTTTCTCCAACGATGTATATTCATAGGATTTTCTAGTTCCTCCTCCAAAGCTCTGCATCTGGTTCGCTCTTTGAGAAGTTCCCTCTGCATGTGGTACACTTCTCGTCTGTTGCGAAAATTGAGTAAATAAAATGTATCGATAAAGAGCTAAACTTTTGGCCCATTATAGGGACAGTAGGCATTAAGTCAGTCTGTATCAAGCATGAAAATAGTATAAATATATTGCATAAGACAGCACCACATTTATCATATATTTTAGTAATATTTTAAGTTATTAATAAGTTTTAAGTTATTAATATAGCCTATTAAAGCAAATGGTTCTTGAAGTTGCCTTTGACCTGATATTTTGTGATTCGGTTTTAAAATTAACAACTTGAAAGCTCCATCTGCTGTCCTGTTAACACACGTGACTTGGCAACACTGAGAAATACTCATAGTAGAATGCCTTTCAGAGCTAGCCTGAAGCACACAAACTCATTTATTTGAAAATGTCTCACAATGTACAACAAGTTAGAAATTCACCGGAGCTTAACAACTGAGTAGATGGGTCTAATGCATATATATTGATGCATGTATGTATGTATGTTTATGTATAATCTGCACTTATTTTAAAAGTGTGTCAGACATAATATATATGTCACTTTAGAATATGCTACAATATCAGTTAAATAAAAAATCCAATTAGTTGAGGTCTGTGGTGATGTATATGACTGTGTTTGTATTTATTGATATTTAGAGAATGGACACATGATATGTTATTAACCATTAAGCCCCAAACTAATACCTAATATTACAGTGCTATGTATAAAAATATATATTACAATAATTTTCTTAATAGTTTAAGTCATTGTATTCAGTCTTGCAGCTAGGGCAGCAGAAGACTACAGTAAACATGTCTACTGTGTGACTAGAGGCATTCATGACAGCAAAAATAATATTCAAAGAGAAGGGGCTGCTGTGCACATCCTCCATCAAAAAATAATAACTTTAATCAGAAAAACCGAGGAATCGGTCAGGGGCCTGGCAGTACATTTACATGAGGCTGTAGAAGATCACATGGTGGCATCAACAACGTACGAGCCAAGACAGAGAGGCCTGGCTTACTGTGGATTCTGTATCATTATTACCACTTATTTAGATACACAAAAGAAACAGAAAAAGGATAAAAGAGAGGCACTATCCTTTTTAAGAACACTGAAAAAACAAACAGTAAGAGACTGAAATATAGTTCAAAAAGTTAATGTTAAAGAATACCACAAACCAGCAACAAGAACACGGAAGATCTATACTGTTCATTTGTGACACGAAGTAATTACTTAACATTAAACAGTACTCTGTTGTGAATTCCACCAGCGAGCCCTACATAACCCTATCAGGGAAATCAGCTGAATTTCATTAATTAAGTAAGATACTTCTCAGGCTGAAGTTGACTATTAGTCACCATAGCAACTAAGCTCCATAGCTACCCAGGCACTGTTTACCTACTTTACTAATCTTATGTTATGGATAATATGAGGGGAAATACAATTATTGACATTTTTTTACTTACTTTTAATTATAGATGTGTGGGTCTGTCTATAAATCAATTAAGTTTAGGACTGTCCGTCGATTAAAAATACATTAAAATATCCAAAGTGAAAAAACTAAACCCAAAAGTAAGACCATTCTTTTTTTGTTGGTTCTCATTTTCTTCTGTTTGTCTGCTCCTTTTGTTCTGATTTGTTCTACTGCATACATTCATGGAAATGTGACAGCGAGGAAAGTTCAGGAAAGCATTGATTAATACATGAAAATACATGACAGCAGGACTGATATCCATGCCTTAAGGTTTAATCAGCACCTTTGAGAGTGCAGGAATCAGTCGTTTTTGGTGTACATCTTTTTTTTATTGATAGGGCGGTGCGTTGTATACACTCTCAAAGTCACCCCATCTTGGAAAACCAAATTGATGTGTTTATAAATGCTGAAAAGTCATGAACTGCATGCGGGCTGTTCCCAACACACTAAAATGATATTTTCCCTAAAACTGCTCCATATGTATATCAGTCAAATAATGGCTGTAATACAAAGCTACATGTGGGAGGAGGTAAGAGATACCACATGGTGTGATGATAAAGTCATGCACATCAGAAGGAAGTTAAATAATATGGTAATTAGGAAATGAATTCTGACCATGGTAATACATAAACAGAATGACTAGCAAGGATCCATCTGGATGTAGGAACCCTTTCAGCCATGCTATTCAGGGACAACGTAACTGTGTTGGTACCTAATGAGCCAGTAACTCTGAATAGCATATGGCAAATTATGGAAGGTTCACGTATCCAAATAGCAGAGTATCTGAAAAATAAATTCAAAATATATTACTGCATTTAAACAGAAATTACTTCATTCAGAAGATAACAAGAAGAAAAAAGTAAGTGCAATTAGGAATGTATGGTTTGGAAAGAATTTCCAATGAATGCGACCCAGTTCATTGGTAATATTGTTTATATGAGTCATATCACATGTAACATATATGTTACACATGATCAGTGGTACAATTTGCAAAGACAATCTGCGTTTCATGGATGTATGGAAGTACTCTGACACTGAAAGGTCTATTCATTAAATCTGACAACCCAGAATCATCCTGCTTTTTCCATAATCATATCATTCATACCTTTTACAAAAATCCTCTTATATTGAACATCCTGGATAACATTATTTCACTTAATTTGACAGAATTGAGACGCTATCATAGAATAAATGTCTCACAAAAAATAAGTAATTGTGATATTTATCAGCCATTGTTGAAAGCAAAGAACTGAGTTACAGTGGACTTACTTGACAATGTGTATTGTGCTTTAAAATCGTTTTCCAATATGCTTAATTTAATGTGTATTTGAACAGACAACAATAGGCAGACAATAATAATGTATCAAAATGCATATTAGTACTATTATTGCAATAAAATAACATATCTATTGTTAGTTCAGTGCCTTTGTCCCTATAATTGACATGCTGTATGTATATTGGGGTGACCGATTCTGTAAAAATTGCTACAATGTACAGTTTCGATGGAGTGAGAGGTATCTTCAGAGTGTAGTTAGAGCTCAGAGAACAAAATTAAACAAGAAAATTGGTACCTTGCTTATTGAGCTCATCTGACAATGCAAGCAATCTATTAGCATGTCATGACTGTACATTTCACAGGGCAAATTTGTTCGCATTTTAAGGTAGCAGTAACACAAATCACATTCTCGCTGGTATTTATGTTGTGTTTATTCATTTGTTCATGTGCTTCCGCTGGCAGTGCAGCAGGTTGTGATGTTTTCTCTTGCCTCATGTGTGCATTAGTTTCCTCCCACAGTCCAATGACGTGGTTTAGGTGTACTGGTGCCTCTAAATTGCCCATAGTGTGTTTTTCCTCCCATGGACAGTCATCACATTCATGTCCTGTGCTTCCAGGAAAAGGCTCCCAGTTTCCTATTGTGGATAAGCGGTTTTGGCCACTGAATGAACCATAGATGTTGTGCTTTTATCTATGAAAAAAATCTAACTTTGTCTTACTTACGGTAACATTATTTTGAGATTAAGAAATCCTCTACTGGACGCATCAATGCTCAAATCGCCAAAACCATCTTTTTCTCCAAAATTGTAAAGGTTTGAACCCGCAACCTATAAGCTTCCTAATAATGCTTCCTGGGGGCCAGAAAAAAGCCTTCAACGTTTCTCAGTTAATGTTTTCTTCTGTCACTTTTTGGGGATTGAACAAAGGTTTACAGCAGGCTATGATCTCACATTAATTTTAATCCCCATGCTAGTTTTCCATGTATGTTAATGAGCAACACTGATGACTCCATTGTTTACTACAATGCCAACCACAACAGATTGGTATTTAGCTAGCTAGAAAATCCCTACAGCTGTGGCACTGGTGAATGACCAAGACAAATACATAAAAAAGAATCACTTGGTAGTAACTGAAACCTGAAGTCGACAGTAAAAATTCTGCATCAGCACAAGATGCTTTGTATGAACTTCCATCCTATCCATAACCTACCCTGGCTTGGTGCCCTTTAACCTTGCTTCCAGTCTGGGATAGGTTTCAGGGTGGCCCTGTTACTCTTTACTTGATAAGCAGTTGGATGATGGATGAAGACATAAGATTTCATCTTACTGATTAGAAATAAATGTTACAACATTGATCAAAATAGTCACAATTGACTTTTTTGGAAACAATTAGTCCATTTACAGACTGTCCACAATTGTCTATTTGAAAATTAAAATGCCTATATATCATAATCATACAGTGCATTCAGAGAGTTTTTAGACCCCTTCTCTTATTACAAATTTTATGTTGCACCCTTATTCTAAAATCCTTCGAATTCACCCCTCCCCCCATTACTCAGTACGTCATAATGACAAAGCAAATACAGGATTTTAGAACATGCAAAAAAGTGAAGGGGTGGAAATATTCTCTGAATGCACTGCTTGTAGGTAGTATAGCATCTGCTAAGCCACTGCACTGTATAGTTACACCAGGCTATTTACCAACCTCACAATTAACAAAACAGCAATTTAAAAATACAAGCAGCTCACAGCATGATGATTACGAAACAGGAATTACTTCCAAAAGGTCAAGTTCCAAATCTGCCTCAAGGCTTTAACCTTGACTGAATTTCTCAGCACAACATAAAAAAATCTGGTGTATGAATGGAGATTGTTGCAGGGTTATACTTTAATGAACTATTCAATTAGTTGATGTGAGAGTAAAACAAAATCTGAATTGCAAATCACTATTACATTAACCTTTACTAAGTGGGCTTATGCATTGTCATTTGGGCATAGCCACTCACTAACCACTTTATTAGGCAGTACTAGCAAGTACCACATAGGACACACATTTATATCAATGGTAGAGGAGTTGTATTTTCAGGGACGCCTTTCTGCTCATCACTTTTGTACAGAGATTTTATTTCTGTACTTGTCTTGTTAGCGTTAATGAGATCTGCCCATGTACCTCTGACCCCTCTTATTAAGAAGGTGTTTTTGGCTACAGAACTGCCATTGACTGGATGTTTTTTATGTTCATCGCACCACCTCTATAAACTCTAGACACTATAATGTGAGCAAATCCCACGAGGGTGGCAGCTTCTGAGACATAGGGCACCATCACATTCAACGTCTTCCAGGTCTACCCTCTCATGCATTGGAATGCTTAGTTGAACAGTAAGGGAACCTCTCGACTCAGTCTGTCGGGTGCATGCATCTATTTGCAGCCCTATGATTCACTGTATGAAGAAGCATGCTGTTTATATCAGCAACTTTACTGAAGAAACTGGCCACTGAATGTACAAAGGGTAGGACAGATACTGTACATTGTCAATATATCAAAGCCTGTTTGTACAGAAAATCCAAGAAAAGTCATTACCTGAGATCATCGACATTGGCCACAGTTTTGACTAAGATGCCTTTCTCTCGTCTCAGTTTCTTAATCTCCATCTTTAATAGTCTGATGTCCTCAATCCGTTGATTGTACTGGTTCTCCCCCTTGTTCAGCAAGGACTGTTGAATCTTAATCTTCTCATACAAAAGCGCCAATTCGTCATTGCGGCGCACCAACTGTGTTCCCAGAATATCTCGCTCGCCGATTACCTACATAACAGCACAATCAACAAAATGCCTCAGTAATACATACAACAGAACATGCATATTTGGCTTTTTTTAAGGGGAAAAATGTATTTGTGTATCTCCTGAGAAACGCAATACACTTACATTTTGTTGTCACCCGGTCTCATGCAATCTATGGTATTATGATAGTGATACGTTCATTACAGAACAGAATATCTTTGCGGTATAACAGAACACATGGGTTAATGTAGGATTGCTTCAAGTGAGTAGGCAAACTGATACACGTGACAGGTGAAGGATAAGAGGGGGAAGATACCAGGACAGACAATCAAATCCAGAAAATTACTTTATTTTGTATTTTGGTGCAACAAAAAACTCCACATGGGACTACTGCTCTCCCTGTTTTTAAAGTATTCTAATTAGTAAATACTTAAATTGCAGACAAGGGAAATCCATCACGTTGTTTATAGTCAATTCTAGTGCTTCCATAATATAGATAATGATTTCAGTTACTTTACTGTAATCTGCATATGTGCAATGATTTTTTTTATTAGCCATGTACAGATAGATGTAAATATACTGTGGTGAAAAAGTTGCTCTCTGTAGTTTTATTGATTTACATATTGAGACATATCTAACCTTCATCAAGTCCTCAAAGTCCTAATGCTAGACAAATGCGACCTTGTGTATGTGCCATAGCACACATACAGTTTTTCCTCTTTCATTATTTATTCATCAAAAAATCAGCTACTTAATTTTTTGTTTTTGAAAACCATTTGCGTTGGATTTATTTTTATCAAAATATAATTATTATGTGAAAAATGTTTTTCTGTTGGAATATAACATTTATCATCAATAACGGTGATTCAAATGGCTATATCAATAACAATTCTTTCAATAAAGGAGTTTTCTGTATGATTATGGTGAATAATATAGTCATATATTCTGTTTATGCAGTGTCACATTTCTTCATCAATCACATGTAACGTTTTACAACTTTAAATTGAAATAACTTTATTTCAATACAATTGCAATGAAAATAACATTATATGATTACTAATTTGCTACCATTATTATGAAAATAATATCAAAATGCTATAAATTTGTATTATAAGTTTGACAACCAGAACATTCTTAGCTGTCAATGTGGTATGAGCGTGAACTTGATTAAATTGGACTCAGTTGTATTTGGCAAAACAAATACTGATAACAATATTGAACAATGCTGCTATTATTATTCTTGGCCATGCTTTCTATGACTGTATACCATTAAAATGTTAATGAATTCCTGGAAAGGTACCTATTTGTTTCCGTATAAGGAATGAAAAGGATAGCTGGGGGTGAGGGCAGGATGATGTTCCAAGCAGCGGGGGGATTAAAGGGCAACATTTCTCTAAGCTTTTAATGAGACAACAGATCCAATCCGACAAACCCAACCAAACAGTCACTTCACAACATGTGAAATATCTGAATGGTATTCTACAGGTAAACATTATGCAACTGCACAGAGTTTACCATATAATGAAAGTGAACATCTCACAATTGCCTGAAGTTTCTTATGAATTACAAAAAATGATGGAGCCCTTCAAATGAAATCGAGAAAAGAATAATTTAAAATATTAACGTTATGTTAGTGAATATGTAATTATAGCTACATATGCATAAACATACATCTGCATAAAAGTAATTTCTTGTATGCAAATTTTATATATGTATCAATATTATCAAGATTTTCTGAATGAAATATAAGTTTTGAGTACCAACAACAGAAAACCATAAGAAAAACGCAGGAACTCAAATAAGTGGTAATATTCACTGCTGAAATCTGCATTTTTCTTGCCTGGCAAAGTACTGTTGTGTTGAAAATTAGGAATATTCTCTTAAAAATATATAACTAAGCATGCGACTAAATCCTAAAAACCTGGTTACTTTCAAGAGGTTAGGAGCTGCTACCTCAAGCAAGAGACATGTTTGAGTTTAATGAGCTAAGGGCTGGACCAGACTTTGCCCTTTTATCATGTTGCGCACAGTGAGTTAGCTCAATGAAGTAGAAACCCATTCTTCTACCTGATCCAATTCCTTCTTCTGTCGGACCCTTTTAGCGTCAGCATCAGCTATGATCTTCAGCAGCTTTCTCTCCTCTGCCTCCTGGTTGTCAATGAACTGCTTTGTCTCCTGGGCTAGCTGTTTCATCTTAGTGAGTTCTGCCTGGAGTAAGAAAATACAGTTTATCCTAATGTGTATGATACAACATACAGTCCTCACAGACATTTTATATTTTGCATCAAAAGATATTGACATAAATATCACTGAATGCAACTGTAGGGGGAAAAATTCTATGATTCTATTAAAAACATCTTTCATCCTAAAAGACTGCTGGAAAAATGTCACGCAGAAAAGATTCAAAAGGCTAAATATCTTCATCTATATCCAGGTCAGGTATACGGAGTTGGCCTCACTCCCAGAAGGCCCTGAAATGTTCAAGCACTGCGATTATGTGATTGTATGTTGTCATTTTTGCAAAATGAACTGTTGAATGCAATAGTTACTTGTAAACTACCCTCCTTTCTTCAATAAATGACATTGTTCTGATAATATATGGAAAAGCAAATATGAAATGTACTCTTTATAACAATTCAACATAAATTTATCCCTACTCTAGGATATGTTTGGCTACAATGACATCATACTTGAGTCTGATGAACAGCCAGCATGCAAGAAACGCTAGAGATAAATGAAACAACACAGATCTGTATCATATTTTACCTTAAACATTGACTCAGCACTTGCTGTAAATGCTAGTGACCTAGAAAGACTCTCTGCCATAACCTTTGAATCTAAATTGTAAGGAAATATGGGTACAATGTCACTCTTATTTCGAGCCAGTTATTTATTTATATTTTATGAGCCCAATAAACATTTTGAGACAGTAGATGAAGCATGTAATTGGATATCCTGAGAATCGATACAGACGTGTTATTGTGCAATAATCAGCTGAGCCGCTTTTGTGAGAGTTCAAAGGAACCAGTCAGATTCAACTCTTATTATCCTCAGCTACAGTGGGGCAAAAAAGTATTTAGTCAGCCACCGATTGTGCAAGTTCTCCCACTTAAAATGATGACAGAGGT
>JAODUD010000041.1:6403562-6446852 GCA_026784285.1 Stomatorhinus walkeri | reverse complement strand
TGAAGTGTACCTATGATGAAAATTACTGACCTCTGTCATCATTTTAAGTGGGAGAACTTGCACAATCGGTGGCTGACAAAATACTTTTTTGCCCCACTGTATGTTTTTTATGACCATATACGATTCATTAAGATGTTAGTGAATTCCTGGAAAGGTGCCTATTTGTTTCTTTATAAAGCATGTAAAGGATAGCTTGGGCGAGGGCAGAAAGATGCTCTGAACAGCAATGCAATGTTTCTATAAGCCTTTAAAGAAGCAACAAATCCAACTGAACTAATCCAACTGAACAAATCCAACCGAACTAATCCAACCAAACAAATCCAACCTTTAATCACTATACAAAGTGAAAACTGTATTGCATTGTGTTGCATTCTACAAGTTTCTCATTTTGGGGAACTGCACTCATTATGCCACACAATGACATAGAACTGCTCCTAATTGATGGAATTATAGCATGAACTGAGTTCTGGGGAGAACTCAAAGTGTCTAAGATGGATAGTTGTGCAAGAACATCATTTTTTAACAAATATACTCAGTGGCTCGCTTATTAGATACATCTGCTTGCTTAGGCAAATAGCCAAGAGGTCATGTGGTATGCTTACTGTTCCACTAAGCATTAGCATGGCTAAGATGCCTGGTGAATCCAGAATCTTAGCAATAGCCATCCTCCTGGGATTTTCATGCACTAGCACATCTACACTTAAGTTAAAATGAAGACCACAAGGTCTAAACTATGATTTCTATATGGCTTATCTGAAGACATCTGAGTTTGAAGTGGTTCTGAAGGCGAAAGTGGGTCCTGCCTGGTACTAGCTGAATGTACTTAATAAATACAATTACATAATATAAATAATAATTTACAAACTTAAAGTTTGCAAAAATCAGCTATTGCAATTTATTAGTAATTTATGTATTAAAAAGATTAACTGAAATTACATTAAAATGTGTAAAACACACCTTAACAAAACAGTATAGTGTTAACTGGAATAAGATGCAAACCACAAGGTTGATTTGATGTATACATCTAGAAGCTGCATTCGTGTTTGAGACTGTTTGTCTGACAATGACTGATTTTCCTAAACATAAATGCTTGATGTGATTAACACATATATTCTCAACAATTTGTTCTGATTAAATTAAATTACAGCAAAGGGGTGCAATTATAAGAGTATAAAAGGAAATTATAGACCTATGCCGTTACTGTTATTTTGATTTACAGGAAATGCCTACACACACATATAGGGGGTGGGATCTCAGCCCCCCAACCCTGAAGCTGTGAAGCAACAATGCTCCCCACTGAGTCACCATATTACCAACAAGAGAAGATGTAAAAATAAAACCAAATTTGTAAATAAATATTTCGAGGAGGGGTGGCATGGGGGTGCAGTGGTTAGCACTGTTGCCTCACACCTCTGGGACCTGGGTTCGAGTCCCCGCCTAGGTTACATGTGTGTGGAGTTTGCATGTTCTCCCTGTGCCATTGTGGGGTTTCCTCCAGGTACTCCAGTTTCCACCCACAGTCCAAAGACATGCTGAGGCTGATTGGAGTTGCTCAATTGCCTGTAGGTGTGGCTGTGTGAGTGAATGGTGTGTGAGTGTGCCCTGCGATGGGCTGGCCCCCTGTCTAGGGTTGTTCCCTGCCTCGTGCCCGTTGCTTCTGGGTAGGCTCTGGACCCCCCATGACCCAGTAGGATAAGCGGGTATAGAAAATGGATGGATGGATATTTCTAGTAATACTACTTTATCTTTCTTGAAATGGGTGAGAGTCAATATCCTATGGACTTGTATGGCAGTGACTTGGAACAATCAAGAACAGCCTGATATGAAATTTTTGAAGCTGCCATCTGAAAGTTTTTGTAAGATACTAAAGCAATTGGACAGAATATAGACTAAAATTAGCCAAAAAAGAATCATAAAAGATGATAGGACAGCTTTTTGTCAGATGAGTCAATAAATCTATACTTGTCACCATTAACTGACGGCATTATTGACGTGCTGTCATAAATGTAATATACTGACACCCTGTAAATACTACAGAAGTATACAGACCCTAGCTGGCATACTAATTTTAAAAGAAGTCAAATTTAAAGTCCTGTCTAGTATAACAAACTTCACAAAGCAGAACATTTAGTACGCTTAAATCAGTGACTGTGAAAACTGAAATATTTGTTACATAAATTTAGAGAAATCCCTTAGATATTATATAACGATATATATAATAAAGATATTGCACAGGACAAAACTTTTGATTTAGCACTAAAAGAACACTGGAAATTTTAAGATGAGGAAACAGTGGGACGCGACAGGATCAGGAACAAAGTAAGGGTAGAATTTGTCTAAGCTCAGCTGAGCTCAACATGAGTAAGAAAAAAAAAGAAACCGGCATTCAAATATCAAATGAAAACAATGAAAATCTAAATTTAGAAATATTGCATATGCAAAATATAAACTCTAATTACAAACAAAATATCCTCTTATAAACACAAACTGTAGTTTACGTATGCATTGAATCAGAGATGACTGGTCTCAGAACAGAATTTACAATTTATAGTCAAAAATACATCAGCTACATTTACTATGTCACATGTGCTGTTCACTAGGTACTGACCCTGTGTATAACATATGGGCTTTACTCAGTGAAATGTGTTTGTTTGTCTGGCTACCATAAATAACATACTCTTAATCACATGCTACTTTACATAAACTTTATTTTGTGCAACGTAAATAATACATGTTTCATGGACTGAGAAAGATGGTTTGGGGCTCCATCCTGAGTTATTCCCTGCCTTGTGCCTGTGGCTTCTGAGCACCACCAACTGTGCAAGTAGGACAGGATGGATGGATGGATGAGTGGATGGATGGATGGATAGATGGACAGAAAAATGTGATTATCATTTTTTACATTTGAATCATGTGATCAGGCTGTATCAAAGGTAATTCTTCAAAAAAGACATCAATAAAACACCTTGAATTTCTTCCAACATTTGGTATACAGCACTGTTCCCTAGGCTCCCTCCTCGCTTGGTTTAAAACACCCTACTCATTTAATTACATTGGCCTCAAAAACCAAAATGTGTCACAATAGTTCTAAGCACTCTATCTGTCAAGTTTCCTCATTAACCTAATTTACAGGAAGTTTTTACTCCAGTTGTCATCAATTTTTTTCTTCAGAACTATAATTGTAATTCTTCTGCACATTATGTTTAAAGATTATATATAAGTTACAGCTAGCTAATCGTGCTCTAACTTCTCCTTTCCTCTCCCCCCTTCCTTTCCCCTCAGTGGTTGAACCAGCTATCCGTGAAGATCAGGGCTGCACTGTCTGATTCCTCAAAATCCATCTGTTCAGATCCCACCAAATGGTTTCCCAGGCCCAGAACCGTTGGACTTGCTTTATTGATTTGTTGGCTGCTGGCCACAATATGAATGAGAATATTCTTTTATGCTCTCTACACGGCGATGTACATTCTCAAAGTGAAGATAAGTCCAGAAATTACAATGCTGAATAATGACAGTTTGTAGTCTGACACATTGACAGCTGGGTAAATTGCAAAAAGCTGCACAATTATAAAATGCATTACACTATGTTAATCATTAAAGGGAAAATTAGTTGCAAATGTATTTTGGTTTATTTCAAATTTAGATGGATTGTAGATAGTATTGCTTAAATTTAGGAATTGAAAATATAAAACATAATTAAGGATGCAACAAGAAAGTTATGCATGAATACTAAATCATTTGAAAACTCACAGACTATGATAGTTTTGTGGCACTGACACATTGAATTAACTAAATGAATTTGAACCCAAACTAATTTCAGATATGAAATTGAAATGCAATGGTATTATACTGGACATATATCTCAGTCAAATATGCAGAAGAATAATGTACAAAAATAAATTTGCATAATTTAAGATTTTGATATTGGGATTTAAAGCTGTTTCATTTGGTTGGGCTACCCTGCCTGTTAACCTAGTGAAGAGTAATTTAATTCAATGATTCTGCAGTGTCTGTAGATATAGATAAATGGATGAATCCTCCCCAAAGTAAGATTCTTTCCTTCACATGACGTTTCACATTCTAATAAACATGCAACACTGACAAATTATATCTACAGTAATTCATTGTATAATACATAGTTTAAAAAATATGCTTACACCTGTATTTAATAGTCATAGTATTATATACAGATATTTTGTGCATAATATATAGATATTTTATAAGTCGTACACTCAGTAACATGTTTTGATAATTTGCCAGCATATCCTTATGAGGTAGATAAAGGCCGTATTCGCTTATATTTTTGGTCCTTTAGAAGTGTGACTTTTCTTTACGCTCTCTGCACATGCCTATGTGTCTATCACTGCTGCCTATAATCTCATACAGGGCCAGAGGAATAGTCGCTTTTCAGAGATCACTGCATGCTGAGCATATCTTGTACTTTGTTGCTGCTGAGAAAGCAAGGCTAGAACGTAAACCGTCAAAGTGATTCTTGTAGATTGCAATGGAAATTAACTTTAATTATCCTTTCATTACTTTAGTAATTTACACAGGACTACGGAGTAACAACACAGCATGTCATGATTTAATGGTCAACTCATTACAGCATCATTTAATTCACACTCATTACTAAAGCACATTAGAAAGCAATGTCCAATGCCATTCTTAGAAGATCCAAAGCCCCAAATATAGTCTATGATTGAGAAGATTGCTAACTTTGTCAACTCTGTGACTTTCAGTGCAAAGAGCGATGCCTCTTTTATGATAAAATAATGCCATTAAGCTTTTGATCATGAAGTAGACCTACCTTGAGTGTTTCGTTTTCCTTTTCCACTCGCTGGAATTCAGTGTGTTCTCGTATAAGAGCAGATTCCTTTCCAGTGATCTCCTCTTTCAACTGATCCATTTGATGATCCATGGTCTTCAGTTTCTGCTTCATTTCAGTGATCTCATCCTTTATCAGAAATGATCCAATTTTCAGTATTAGCATCAATGATAAAAGAAAATTGTATGTAAAGCACATTTTTTTGTATACACACATGTATTTGTTTTTTCAAAAATGCAGAGCGATAAAGGAAAAACTTCAGAACTATGAATTTCTTTCCTTCTGTCCTTTTTCTGAAACCACTTGTCCTATTCATGGTCATGGGGGGTCCAGAATCTATCCCGGAGGCTATGAGCGCAAAGCAGGGAACAACCCAGGATGTGGTACCAACCCATTATAGAACTGTGAATTAATACAACTAAAATGTTCCAAGCTTTGTTTTGGACTAACGATACGCTGCAAAAAAACAGAAGGAAACCTTTGAGCGGTATAACCATGAGATAATCTTTAGAGTAGAGCTTTCCACCATTCTTGTCAAAATCTAACTCAATAAAATGGCACTTACTAAACAGAAGATGTAATTTCCATATTAATGAGATTGTTTACTAACAGAAAATGATCTATCAGAGCTTAATGATCAAAGAGGCGAAAAGGTTGCATTATTTAACACTTACAAGTGCCAAAACAAACTGGCTGGTACCATCAGACTCGTTAAGAATAAAGTGTACCTGAGCTTCCAGGAGGCTCTTACTGTAGAGGTTCTTGTCGGACCGCACTGCCTCATAGAGGTTCTGTTGCTGTTTCAGCTTTGTTTCAGCTTCAGCTATCTTTTTCTTGTAGTCAAAGATCTGCATTTCTCTTATTTTAATGTCTTCCATGTTTTGTAGAACCTGTCAAGTTGAAAAGGAAGTAACTCTGTTTATTATTATTATTATTATTATTATTGGTGCCAATTATTATCTAATATAGACTCATCACACGTATTAAAAAACAGTTTCAAGATGTATATAATTAATTTATTAATCAACTGCATAGTGATGCGCTTTTAGTTAATGAATGCAACTCCATTTGATGTACCGTGTCGCTCATCAAACTAAAAACAGCCATCTGGGTAAATGAAATGTATTATTATAGTACTATGATTCAGTTCATTTAATGAAGATGAGCTATGAATCAGAATGTAGATTTTGTACTGTCTTACTGAAACGGACTATGAAAACATTTAAAAATATGAAACAGAAATATCCAAGTACTTTAATAACTTCTACACTTATAACTGTCTTTTTATATTTATTTGTCCAGGCTAAAGAATTCAATAAACCGAAAGCAATAAATTATTATAACAGATACACGCTTACAAACTAGGTAATTCATTCTTAGGTATAATAAAGATGGGAACTATCATTTTAATGCTAAATGACAATTACAATGAATGCATAGTTAATATGTTAAATGCAACAATGAAAATAACAGATAAAACTGATCATTTCTACAAAGTTCCATTGTTACAAAAGACCAAGAAATGGGTTATTTACAAAAGTACTCTATAGAGAAAGTACCACTATTACACATTCAATTTTAACTTGGCGTTCAAGGGCTAGTAATAAAAATGAAGTAATGTTCACTCCAAAGTAAAGATACATTGGAAAAGTAGCTGTACTGGTGCAAGAATACATTGTATATTTTAATAATGGCAAAAAGCTAGGAATAATCAGAAATTTTGGAAATAAAACTAAGATTAAGATTTGAACCAAGATCAGAGCTTGATCTAACACTTTCTCCGCTAACTTAACAAGCATTGATTTTTGACAGCCATAGATAATATGGCTGTCTGATTCATATCTAAAGCTCATAGGTTGTAAATATGGTGTTTGTCACTTGATTGATTAGTACATGCCATAATGGGAAAGGAAAATCATCAGGTGCATCAGTAGCCAATAAGATACCACACAGGCACCGAAGTTGGTATAATCATGTCTTACACGACCTTTCTACCTTGCCTTTTGTGTGAGATCGCTAGCTTCATTAATATAGCGGTCTCGCTCCTTCTCTAGCTGGTAGATGATCTTCCGTTGTTTCTGAGCTTCCTCCCTGTAGTTCACGATCTCCTGGTTGAGATTCTTCTTTGACTGCTCATGGACCTTCACCAGACTTAGCTGCCTCTCAGTAGCATTAGCGGCCTTGATCATGTTCTGAGCAGGAAAATGCAGGGCTTTCAGTGGAAGAAACCATCAATACTGTAGATAAATATGTCAAGAGTGGAATAAAGCTGCGCTGCACAAAAGCTACATGCCAAAAATGCAACTGGCAATTTTACTGGTAATATAATTAATCTCTTGCGAATGTCTTAAGGGACAATTTTATGCTATGATGTGATCATGTAACATGACATGCATATTTCATCTGTCAAATATGCATGTGTCACAGTAATACATTAGTTATGTATTGCTTAGCAGGTAAATCTCATTAGATTATTTTTTCCAGAAATATTTCCGAATATTTCTGAAAAAAATATATTTTTATGTACCTTGTTCAGGATATCTCTTTCTCTCACCAACTCGTCCATAGCTTTCTTGTCAACTTCCAGCTGTTTTTTAGCAGATTCCATTTCTAATGAAAAGATGCATTTACAATAATGCCACCTTTTCAAAACACATAATTTCATTGACATTATACTAATAACGTTGTACTACTTCATATAGCTACCAATATATCATACAACGTGTAACAAATTTGAAATACCAAAACAAAGAATGTGGCCAGTTTCCATGTCTAGACTAATAATAAACCAGTGATCATTCTGTAGCAAACCCATAAGAACATGGGAACAAACGCACTGTAAGGTGGGTAAGCTGTAACTTTGGGGTATGATGAATAGTCAAACACCCAGCTGTCACCTAACATTGTTTCAGTTACTCAGCTTATGCCACTTTTGGCACTACTTAGTACAACACATTATGGTTTCCAGTCACCTTCTTGAATCATTAGCATTGCTATTAGCATTAATAATCAGTCACATAATAGCATGCCTTTATTTTGCGTGTACGTTCAGGGACTCTTAATGAGGCCATAAGGTCAGTAATGATACCGGTGTCTGACTTTCTTTTTCTTTTACACAGAATTAAATTTCATGTAAACAAGATTCTCCAACATGACGGAGACAGGTATGAAAAAAATGCTTTCACAAGGCATTAAGCCTCTTGCCTTTTTCCAGCCCAGTTATCTGGTTTTTAAGCGTCTCTCGCTGTTGCTCTATGTCCAGTTTCTGCTCTTCCACCTGTCGCACTCTCCTCTGGAGGGCTTCCCTCATCTTCATTAGTTTGGATATCTCCTGACGCATCTGATTTATCTCCTCCTCTTTCATCTAGTAGAAAAAGCAGGCAGTCATTTTACTGGACCCAAAAACTGTCTAAGATTATTCTGTCCTAAGCCTTTACAGAAACACCTTTGAATTCTCAAAAGATTAGTCAAACAAAAAGATTAGAGTTGTGTTTTTTTCTCTCTAAAGAGCTCTGAGATCAGTATATGGTGTTTGACATATATGACAACACATGAAAATGATTCTGTGCAGGTTTCAAAGCACTGCATTAGATAAAAACCAAGCTGTTGTCTGAAATGATAATGAAAAAAGCAAATATGGAGAGAGCGTGCTAAGGAGCTAAAGAAAAGTTAAAGGTAGAGCTTTGCATTCTTCTTTTTATCACTTCAAGAGAGATTCCACGCTGTAGATTTATGTACCTTGTATTTATAAGCATGATGGCTTTTTCTACATAAAATACATCCACAGTGACAAAAATGAATATATCACCAGCATCCGGCCTTTAAAATAACTTACAGATGGCATTCTTAGTGTGTGCCCTGCTTGCCATATCGTCACTTAAGAAGCACATTTAAATAAGTGACTGAAAATGGTCTTTTAACTGGTAGTTAGCTTAGCTATCATGTAGTATAATACATTTTTTATATATATATATATATATATATACTCTAGTTATGCATGCAAAAAAACAAAATGTAAAAAAGTGTTACATAGTGTATTTGATGACTTATGTATATCACTAGTGTCCCCTTGTGGATAGATTTAAAACTGCATACACTTCGCCAGCAGCCAAATCATGCATTTCAAAATATACGTGAAATGCAAATATTAACATTTTGCAACAAGTGTCACCATATATTATACCACTTCTGTCCTTAATTTTCTTTAAATTGCACTAAAGAAATGGTTGCTTAGATCCCAGACAGAATTCTAATTACTGATAATTACAGGATAAGTTTCAAAAGTATCTCAAAGGTGATTCTTTAAAGAAAGACTGGAGAAAGTTTCCTTTTTTAAATAAAGGTATGAATAAAGATGTCGTTTTAATGGATGTTTGTAGTTAATGTTTCATTGTGGTCTACTTTGTTATTCATTTTTGAACCAAAATTTATGCAGCTCTGAAAACATTGCATTTTAGATACATCATATATGCATTAATTGCATGCAAGTTTTTCAGCTGCAGGAAGGCAAAATATTGGAAAAGTGTTCTTAATTCAGAGTCTCTATGCCAACTAAAAATTCACGGCATACATCATTCATCTGAAATGGCTTTAAAGATTAAAGGTGCCCTAACATCAACCATTTTTCCCCGAGAACTGCGTTATATAAGACCTTTGTCATTTTGTGATTTGACAACTTATACCTGCCAGAATTTAATAAAAGTGTGAAAGAAAGTGTCCTCTGAACTTCTACTGTAAGTGCTCCGTCTCGTTCTTCAAATACGTACTCGGAAGCTACCTTTAGATCTGATGCCCTTTGTTGATTCTCTAGGGACAGCTGTTCCATGCTTAGAGCATTCTGCTCGCCGTCTTGCTGGAGCTTCCCATTTCTTATATGCAGTTGCTCAAGTTCCTTTGCGGCTCTCTCATTGAGAATCTGTAAGGTCAGAAGCACAGGTGTAATTCCAAAAGAAAATGCTATGCGGAACAGCTCTGTTTACAGTAAGCAGAAATCCAGACCAAGATTGTGTTTCAACCGACCAGCTGAGTATGAAGAGTCACAGTCACTGAGTACTCAGCTGGTTGGTTGAAACAAACTTGGGCAGGATTTGTACTTGCTGGACCTGAACTTTCAGCCTCTGCAAGCCACAGCAGAGTTCATGGGCAAGCAGTTGTGTGCCTGTGTGTCAATGAGTGTTCATTGATTGTATGCACATGTCTGTGTGTCCTTAGGAGTTTTACAGTGCAATCTGGGATGTTAACCAAGCATTTAGCAGAACAATGAGCCAATAATTACTATTGAACTGTTTTTTACTATCCTACAATACTATATTTCACCAGTTAAACGTCCAAATACAAACCATTACAAGGTATGTTAAATACAGATTGACACTGGTGACTGTACTGCTGTATCTACGGCAAGGCCAGTAACTGGTGTGGCCAGTTATTTTAGTATCGGTACAAAATAATCTCAGTGGGATCGATCTTAGGATGGCATCCAAGCCAGCCCACCTTCTGCTCTCGCAGCTGTTGCTCAAGCCTCTGCTGCTCATCTTTGTTGCGTTGGATCTGCAGATTCAGCGCTCTGATGTCCGCCTGCCTGGCATCCAGGTCAGCGTGCAGCTGTGCAACTTCCTTCTCTAACTTCTCTTTCCTGCGGCTCTCGCGGGAACACTCGTTCTGGCACACTTGGATGTCCTGCTGAAGCTGCAGCCACAAGATAGAGGGGCGGACAATGAGATGCGCAAATCAGAATTCAAAGAGCATGCTAGAACACAATCAATTTCACCATGAGCTATTTAGTAAACACGGCATGAATCATTTATTTTCCACGCAACGGGCAGCGAGCCCATGTTTTATCAGAGCCGACAGGGCCAGATCTGAACCTCCATGGGGTACGTGGCTGGTGGATGGTGGACAAGTGAAACCAAGACAATATTTTACATAAAACCATTTCTATTCCATTAAAAATATTACCATATGTTTATAAAATAAAAAAAATTATAGCTGGCGGCAAGTTAAATCAGACCAAAATGGACTGTGTTTAGCCATTGATATTCAGGCAGGCTCTATTTTATTGAAGAACAAAACTTTAACAACAACAATAACGAAAAATATATACAATTCATCTGAGAGTGGAAATTTCCACACTCCAGCAATTCATCGTTGAAAAGCAATACCTAAAATTTTTAGTAAAATATTGATGTAATAGGGTGTTGTGTGCAATTTATACTAAGCAAAAAAACTTTGCTTTTACGATTCAGCAGAATGGTAGATAATATTCACACCCAGGCTTGTTCCCAGTGTAAAAGGTGTATTTCAACTTAAATCATGCAAGAATGTATAAAAAACAATGTGGTACAACGAATATACTATACTTAACAATATCGATGTCATAAAATTTGATGCGTAAGGCTTTATATGGGAGCTTTTTATCATTTCAGATAACTGTAATAGGTGAATTGATGTATT
Organism: Stomatorhinus walkeri; assembly: GCA_026784285.1. Classification (NCBI taxonomy): domain Eukaryota; kingdom Metazoa; phylum Chordata; class Actinopteri; order Osteoglossiformes; family Mormyridae; genus Stomatorhinus; species Stomatorhinus walkeri. The sequence continues at coordinate 6,435,577 of JAODUD010000041.1, read as the reverse complement.
TTGTTGTTCATAATCTACACAATCATGCATTTCTTTAATAATATTACTCTTTTTCATACATTGTAAAATACCTCAAATTGTCAGAAGTGCAATGTTATTTTGATTAATTAAAATGAATTAAGGTAGTAATTAAGGGAGCTGGATCAAAATATGCCTCCCCTCCAGAAATTTGACAACACTGATACTGCACCCTTACTGATGCAAAATTCCTCAAGAATACCTGTGATATGGTTTCCAAGGCCTTCTCTTTCGAGACTTCCATCTCTTCTTGATTGATGGTGGCCTTGGTGAGATTCTCCCGTAAATTCACCACTTCCGCAAGGAGTTCATCCCTCTCCTTGGTGAGATCATCTTTGATTTTCAGCAAATCATTCATACTGGAAAAAAAATACAGAGAGCAATAAAGCTGGTCTTTCTATTCATTTCAATAAGACTTTCAATATCATGGGACTGAAGTCCATTGGTCTATTTTTTTTTAATAACATCAAACGTGACAAAGCATAAGCACTAGGGAACTGGAGTAGATGGCTAACAATATAATATTTCTACTCACATTTAGAGGACTAAACGTGATTTACATAGCCTATGAATTGTATATTCCAACACGCTGGCACAAAAGAGTATGCCTCACCTATGCTCCTGACCTGTGGGAAAACCTTCTCCTTGCTGCACAATTTTTGTCAAGTTGGTGACATCATTCTTTAAATTCTGAATGGTTTCATCTGCAATCAGTTCCTTCTTGTGAGCAGCATCCAGTATTTCCCACGCTTTCTTTATTTCCTAAAACCAGAAAATATTTTGAGAGCACACTTCTGAACATTTCACTGGGTGACAAAAGAAAAGTTTGTTTTATCTGTCCATCTAATTAAGCACCATGCTGTGGGTCCCAAAGAAAATACCTGTTTCAGGGAATTTATAGTGGTTTGATCTTCTTGGGATAACTTCAGTGCCGTGTTGATTTTGACAGAGTTGGATGCTATTTCTGCATTTAACTCCCTGCATTTTGTCATAAGTCTCTTCTCATTCTCATGGGACTTTTTTAAGGCCTTGGTCAGTTTTTCATATTCAATGCGAAATTTTTCTAGATGTTTGTCTCTAGCAAGTTCATTAAGAACCTCCTGCGTCTCCTTTTCCAGCTTCTCAAAGGAGTTTTCTTCCTTCAAAGAAAAAGTCAAAACAGGTATTAACATTTTGTCTCATTTTCTCTTTTTAGCTGAGCTGCGTGATACATTTTGTGTTTTGATTACAATAAGCCGCTTAGAGTTAGTAAAGTGTTAAGTGTGAGTCAAATGGAGCATCTAACCACAAAATTGCAAGCCAGTTGTACTCTGCTATTTCTGTAAAAGGATCAGCACAAGACAGGGTGGAGTCGGTGATCCCGCCGGCGGCAACTGAGAAAAATTTCGCCAAACCGTTTAAATGACTGCGAATTTTTGTCACAAACATGTTTAAAAAACACCCTCATAAACCTCGGACGGTCTAATTTTCATATATATATGTACAAACTAAATATATTATATTTTTACAGTCTCGTGATACGAATAAAAAGAACAAGAGTGACTGACTTAACCGTCTGCGTTAAGATCTGATCGCCTTCCCACTTGCAAATCGCGCTATTCGCATGATAATAACATGTTAACCCGACAGTTAGTATTGGGTAAAGAAATGTGTGATTACGCCGATTGTGACCGAAATAAACAAGTGCACATGTCTGGGTAGTTTACACTGATCGGCTACAATATAGCAGACGGACACGTATCTGATGCTGATGCTTTGCGTCAGTTTTGCCATTTTCAGCAGCGAATCTCATACCTGTGTTTATGACTCAGTGGGTTAAGCCTGCATGCTTGTAATCACAAGATCACCACTTCACACGCAGCCTATTTAGAACGTGAATAGCGATCTTCAGCTGAGAGCGATACTACACGCTCCAGATGCAAGTAAAACAAAGAAAGATTACACAGTTTGCTTTTTTTCGCCTATTTAACCTAGTTTTAAAAACTTTAATACTTCCGACAAAGGAAGTTTTGAAAAGAAGACAGATTACGGATTTAGTCAGTGTTTTTTCATGATTCTACATAATGATTTCAGGGAAAAATAAACTGAAATACATGAGAAAGATAGACGGTCGGCGATGCCCTCCTCCCCAGAGCGTCACTGCATCATATTTATCGCTTTATATATTTATATGGTCACAGTTTTTCATTCCATCTACCAATAAACCGTGAAAGGGATTTTATTGTTGCTACTTTTCTTGCGTTTCAAACTGCCTTTCCAAAGTGTTGGGTGTGGGGTGCAATGACATTCCTGACTGATGGGCCATTGACAGTATGCAAACCACTACAGGTGTGGGGATACATTTCATCAATATTCATTGTGCAGGCCACTGACTTTGAGAAAAAGAGTGTCACTCCAAAGTTCTAACACTTTAGTAATCAAACCACATGAAATTTCAGAATGTCTCTTATACAATGTGTAGTCTTCGTCGTCTATCATGTGAATTTTACAATTTTTCAGCATGTCTGAAAATAGGTTTTTGAAAAGTATATGTTTAAAGTTAATTTTTAACAAAAAATAGATTAATAACATTTTAAGGGGTCTCAGATTGGTGCTGAGTTTGTGCTGGATAAAAGCACATGTAACACTTTGGGACAAATGTTTTTTTTTAAATAAATAAATGTTTTAGGTGAAATATTTTAAAATGTCAAGGCATGTCAGACTACCCCGAAGGAGACTGAGAGATCTTCAGACTCCAGATGGTTAAGTGCAGGAATTATAAAGACAACTGTAAGGGAATTCTAGTACAACTGAAGCTGATTACCTTTGCTCATAGTTTAAACGTGATTCTTATATGATGAAGAACATTGATTTGTGCAGTTGGATGCATTTCTATCATTACCCACCAAAGTCAGATATACCATTACCATTGTAGTAACAAGCTTGATTAGTATTTTAAAAGGGAGACAAATTTTAATATTCAATTCGTATTCTCAAATTTCTGGATGAAGTTTATGGTACATACTCTAAAACATGACAGAGTAAATGAATGAAGTCAGATTGAAAGAGACATTAACAATTCCTTTTTGTTCATAGCATTAACTATGATCTAGTTACCTTGGTACTTTGTGTTAGTCTTGTGATATTAATGAGTAACAAATACTACCATTACAACACAGTAGGTACATTGTCTACAAACAAAGAGCACAGGCATTTCAGGAGCAGTGTAATTGTTAGGGTACCATGAGATATTGTTCCTCCATGTTAACCAAGGGCATATATTAAAGGTGTTGAAGCAGCAGGTTAAAATTTCTCAGGAGTGTGCAAATATGCATCCAGACCACTGGGTTGGTGTTTGGGCAAGGATTAGATTGAGTTGTTTTTTTCGCATTGGGGAGTGCCAACTTCAGTGCCAATTTTTTTTTTAAAAGGCATTCCTGTTTTCAGGACCAGTGTAATTCTCAGCAAAGGAGTTGGTACACCGGACATCTTGATTATGTAGCGCTAAAGTGAGGCCAACCTCTTATCAACCAAAAAAAGGATTCATCAACGACAAGTTCACAACCATGCCATGTTTTTGTAATTCCTTTATATTGCTTGGACAAATCAATGCACTGGAAAAACTTAAGAATGTGTGCAGTGAGACAATGACCGAAATAAGAGTTAAGGAGGCTGATTTCTGACAAAATAATAGGAATATGCATGTACAAAACGGTCTTCTAGGTTACTGATACAGTGACGGGAACCATTAAAGATCCGTTTTGCATAAAACTGCTGTAAAATAGTAATTAACACAATATCTAAGTTAATAAACACCTAAAACGATTTTTTTACCTTTACTCTTATGAAATGTCTAAACCAGGGAGTAGTTAACTAGCTAGCTAAGTAATTGACCCATCCACCTGAAGACGCGAAAAGCTTACCTCCGTCATATTTAGTGGGCTCGTGTCCTTGTCGTTTATTGAACGTCGATGTATAAATAATGTAATGTAAGGAGAAATACTTAATGATTTATAAAATCTTATGTAAATATTGTTCTGTCACAACTGTTCATTAGCGCGTGGATCAGGGACTTTGGCAACTATTTGCGTCCTTGTTTCCAGGCGACCACGCAGTTCCACGGAATGACGTGATGACGTAATTTGAGTTGCGCGTTCTCCTTTAATCCTCCCACCCCAAGGACCGAGACGTTCCCAGTGACGGACGCGTGGCGGAAAATGTAGTTACCTAAGAGTTGCCTAGATAACGTGATGCTCCAGCCTTATTTCGAAGCAGGCCGTCAATTTCATGTTCAGTAGTAAAGTTGACTTAACTGATCGAGTAACTTGCCGTCGTTGCAAAGTAAAATTTGCACGTGTTTTCAACGTACTGCTTTTATGAATGAAAGACGGCAGTACATATTGCCATAGAGAGTTATTTACTGATTATATTGATAGTGTTTGGCATTATAATAACAATAATAATTATTATTGTTTTTATTTATGTTGTTATATGGGCTTGCAGTCTATTATTATTATTATATTACAATGCCTTAAACACAACACATCTAAATATTGGCCTGCTGGGTTAACTTGCTGTTTAATACTGCGCCTATATATTCACATTTGCATATTAATAGGTAAAGGATAACAGAAAAGTCCAGTAGGGTAGGCTGGGCGGGACAATGAAATATCAGAATAGGAGTGAACGTTTTATTATTATTATTATTATTATTATTATTATTATTATTATTATTATTATTATTATTATACACTAGATGGCACCTTAACACAGGTTAGCTAATGAATAAATACTTAATTCAAACAATTATATTCTGCGTCTGGTATGTCATGTTCTGTTTATTAATTTATGTGCGTGTTTGACAAGAACAGCCAGTAAAAGCGGGAACTCACTGCTTCAACCAAAATCACTATCTTCGCTATTAATTACTTCTTCAGTCTTTGAGAGTCAACTACTTTAAAAAACACAAATGTGAGTAATTTCCGAAGCGTTCCTCTTACTGAGAACGTACATCCGTAATACTAAATTCGAAATATATTTTTGTGTGTCTGTGCTTTAACATAAGTGTACGGAATTGGCTGCAGTTTATATTTACATAACATGATCGAATGATCGCCCGGGGAAAGAAGGGTGACTTACGTTTGAGAGCTCATCAACTTGGACTAGACACTGGTATGTTTGTTAATAATTAACGAAAACAACCGAGCAGTACTGAACAAACGAGTATGTATACTACGTAGCACGTTGAATAACAAGTCATTGGTTAATATCGATACAAATACTCCATGATGTTTTATCTTTGTCAGAATGGTCTGTCTGACTTAGAATGCTGAAAAAAATGAGCTTTGAGGGAGGTGCTTATACTTATACTTATTCATGCGAACAACAGTTCATTGACCTGCTGCTGATGTCTTTTTTTTCTTTTTCCCCCTCCTTCCAACAACTGGTGTCTTCTGGGTGACGTTTGTACTAAAAATGGTTCATTAAAACGTTTTCCCCCTTCTTCTGCTTCTTCCCAGAGAAGCTCTATGTAGTTCTGTGTACGGTGTTTCACCGTGAGCATAACAAAACTGAATGAGCAAGATATTCAGTAAAGCATTAAGATTTGGACTGAACACCTGGCCTTTTTAGATCAGGCATGGGGAATAGCATCTCCGGCGTCCCGTCTTTGCAAAGAGGACACCAAAGCAGATTTCAAAGATTTCCAAACTCTTACAAAGGTAAGTAAATCTACAAACTTTACTACCTCGACAATGTCGGGTTTTTGTGAAATGAGTTGGTCTTTGGGACTACAAATGCAATAATAGTTACAAATAAATAAATGGTTGGAATATATGTAATTGGTTGTAGAATATATTTTGGAATGTATATTGCCCTTCTCTTGTGCGCTACCATGTTATATTATTGTCTCGGAAACACTGTAACGTGGACATAAATAGATCATTATATAAGGAGTTCATTCTGTCTGCTGCTTACGCAATACACGCGTAAATTAATTGATAAAACGCGTGTTTACGTGACAATGAAAGTCATACTGATTTGCTGCTTTGGAAGGGTACGGCTCTGAAGCCTGTGAATGTTAGATTTAAATCAAAGCTCCTTTTGAGTGCTAATACACCGACAAGCAGCCATGCTACTTGAGAAAGTGTGGTGCTGAAGGACAGCGCCAGAGAGAAGAGAGTAAAGTTTGTCTTATTTTCCATAGTTCCATTTTAATCTTTTTTATAGTATTTTTTACAAAGTTAATAAAGCTGTCGATTTTTTTATTCCCTGTACCGGTCAACTTTGCTTTGACTCGAATAAGAGAAAAAGAAAGTGAATAATACCGCAGTCCTAACGTTAAAGGGAGAGGCGATCACGTGATGCGTCATTCGCGTCAAACTGAGTGGGAGCAGAGGGAGTATGAATATCGCAGCTACAGATACAACCCCTGAGGCTGTGACAGAAAACAGTGGCTGCATTTATGTGACGCATATATCACCGTCCTGAGCATAGATGACAAGTGCTTTTAAAGTTGCATATGAATCTGAATTAAGTGAATTATAAATGTAGCCCCATAAGCTAAGAGTAATATATGCAAGATAAAGTGACATTGAGAAAGGTAAATGAATACAAAATGTTTCATTGAGAAGCAACAGATTAATCATTCATGTTTTGATTTTTATAGTGGAAAAAAATCTTTCTTCCTGACATGGATGCAAAATACATGAATGTTTCTAAAAGAAACTCGGGAGGACTATGAAATGATTCTACGCCAAAATAAAGGTGGGGGTGACACCGGATCAATGGGTTGCACTGTGGCCTCAACAGCTGGCCCTGTGTGTCTGTTCTCTGGTTTTCTCCAGTAGTCCAAATAAGTGCAGCTGTCACCAGTGAAGACCTGGCAACCCATTCAGAGTACCTTCTGCCCTGTGTTTTCTTGGATGAATTCCAGGTTCCCTGTGACTGGATAAGTGGCTGTGGATGCATGGATGGATGGATGGAAAATGTATTAAAGAATTATTATTATAAATAAGAAAATAATGGACCATAATAAATCTGAAGTGTCTCTTAGTTGCTTCTGGCAATTAAAGTGGGGAGGTGAAGTTTGTCATCCAAAGCCATATTCATGGTAGTTTTATTTATTTTCTTTTTTCTAGTGTGGGCATTGGGTCTATATGGAGAAGAGGGAAGGAATGATGTTAGGTGTGGGCATTTGGAATTCAGGGGCCGAGGAATTAGCACAGAAAAGCAATTTATAGTGTAAATTTGTGTAGCCTCATTTGCAGAGTACATCAGCATGCAAATGGAGGAAGAAACAGGGCCAGAGCAAATTGCTATGCACTCTCATCAGGCAGGAAGCAGGGTCATTCCAGAGCAGAGGATAATCCTACCAGTAATGAGAGACAGGTTCTTGCACCTGAAGTACTCAGCTGCCACAAGACATTCTGTTCTTCAATCATATATAATAGGATAAGTATATTTACAAAGTGCTTAGTTCCTTTACAAAATGTGTAAGGTTACTCCAGTCCTGTATTAAATGATGTCACAGTAATAAGATGACAGTTAGGCATTAGAGAGAGAGTTAGACACAATGCAATTTTTTGCTATTTCCAATTATCGAACTGCACTTCAAAAAATACAGTGTTTTGAAACCTTGATGTGCATGAAAAATGGAATGATTGTACCACCTGGTGCTTGTAAACAACACATAAAAATAGAGAACCGGCAGAAAAAAAGGTTTTTTTTTTTCATTTTTTTGTGGTGAACACCATTTGCAATCAATCTGCCACTTTGTGGGAGAGCGCTACACAATGTACCACATTGACTGGAGTAATGTTTTCATTTTGGCTGGTATCTGGCAGCAGCATTGTGTGCTGTTGCCTCAGAACATTGGTTGGCAACATTTGAGCAGACAGATAGATGGACATCGTCTGATAAAATTGTACTCCCAGTGTTACAATATACTGGGCTCCTGTACTTTTTAGAGCCAGAAATGCCTAATTTTGGCAACATTCTGAAGGGCATAACAAATAATTTATATTCCTTTTAAGCAAGTTACCTGGAATAACTGATTCTTAATGAACAGGCCTGGAGATCCTAAATAGCTGTTACCGTCAGCTGAACGTATAGAGTGCAATCAATTGCCGTTACCTTGGAAACTGATATTTTCATTTAGTCTTAATTAGGGAGTTTGGTTCTAGCAGGAAGAGAATGAAAATACAAATGGATTATTTCCTTAGTTCGGATCAATAAACAAATAATACATTATTTCTATAAAATAACCTGTGCCCATGAAAGTTGTTTGTTATTGAACTGGCGGAAACTGAAATGACACAAATGCATATGGCATGAACAATGTGTGTTTAAAGTTTATTGCGAGTATTGGACAAGTAAAATATACACAACTGCTTTAATACTTGTAAATACATTAGCAATCGCATCAGAATATATTCTAGAAGACACGGGTAGGTAAGTATATATTTTAAATTAAATTTATATTTGATGTTTAAAGTTTAAAGCTGAAGATTTAGCTGGCATGTGACAGAGATAGTTGAAAATGAGTTTTGAAATAGGTTTAACACATTACTGTTTGGTGGCGTTTTTGTCAGCTGTCAAAATTACAGTTGAAGGGGGATTATGTATATGCTATGTTATAGGGAACAATGCCTTGTTTGTAATTATGTAAAAATATACATGCTTATATATATGTGTGGGGGGGTTATGTATATGTACCATTGTGGGGACAATTTTTATAAACATCTGTGACTGCAATCAAAAAACTAAAAATGCCAACAGTTTTGTATTTTGCATGGTTAAGGTTATGGCTGGGTAGGGCTTACGGTTGTCACTGTTGGGATTAGGCTTTTATAAAAAAAATGAATGGAGAGTCTCCACAAATATATAATTACAAACTTGTGTCTGTGTGTGTGTGTATGTGTGTGTGTGTGTTTTTACTCTAATATGGTCCTACTACAACGCTGCCACAAGGCTAAAGCATACCTCACCTTCGAAGTCATAATTTTTAGTCCTGTAATATTCAGACAGGGAGAGCATTTTGAGTGCATCCAAGGAGAGCTTTTCTTCTGCTGTCGCAAATTATAGTCAGTCACTGCAGGAGGCAGTTGCATTACTACCCTTATAAGACGTCCTAATCTGTTTATTACTCATAAGCACAGTTGCGTTTTCTTTCAATAAAAAGGAACAGATATAAGCGTAGCCGTGAACTTTTTATAGTGCTCTGTGTGAAGCACATTACATCTGCAGCCTGTTCACAATCAGGTGAATGAGTAAAAATCAGATATGAGCAGAAGTCCAGAGGAATTGCATATTAATCGAAAGGAGGTACTGTACCTATTCAGCCTTGTTTCCTTGACAACAGAGTGTGACATGTAAACTGTTTCCATGGCAATTATTCCTGAGTGCTATCAGCAGGAGTTAATAATAGAAGGGAGACAGAAATGTGTGATCCGGCAGTACTGTTAAAGGAACATACGTGTTTTTGTAATATTCATTATAGGTCTTTGCTTTAGTTATTTTTTCTTTGGGTTGATCTCTGTTTTCTGGCCTCTGTCAAAGATTTCAAACAAGAATGTTCCATTGATTGTATTTATTTATTCCACCAGGCTCCAAGAGTTTGGCTCTTAGAAAGGGTTTGCTGTACCCATGATGTCAGAGCCACATTGTTTGCCAAGGCAGATATGTTGATGAAACTCTGTCATGATGATCTATGTAATGTTTTCTGTACTGAGATGGCTTTAATATGTGCTTCTATTACAGTCAGCCCTGGAATATACACTCCCAAATATCAATTCAAATTCCAGACTTCAAAAAGTTAGAAAGTCAAGCACTTTTCTTAATTGAAGATTCTTACTTGGCTAACATGGTTGATGTAAGCATATATATGGGAAAAAAATATTTTTCCTTCACATTCTCTTCGCTCGATACACTCTGTAAATGAGTTGGGACAACTGGCAATGTAAATGTAAAATAAGAATGTGGACTCAGTGCCAGAAATGAACACAGACTAGAGGAGCGATTACCACGGAGCTGGGCTCACACCCATGACGATCTGTAGGCAGAAATGCCACAACACAACTGTCCCTTGAATCTTGAGTCACGCTCGAACTGAGGTCTTCTCAACTCCGTGAGGAGACGGCGGAATACAAATTTGCGTAATGGGTACGAAATGTTACTGAAGTGTGGACACCAGGCATATAAAAGAGCCATTCAAGCCAATCTACATGTGCTTCTTATAAAACCTAATCTACCTGCAGAATTTGTAAGCAAGATAATTATAGGACAATAAGTGCAACTAATCTCAGCTTTTTTTTCAATTATCTGTGTATACAACTCTGTTGTACAAGTTCTTCATTAAAATACAAAATGTAATGTATGGCTTATAAAACCGTATTTGGTGAGTGCTAAAGCATGCAAACAATTTACCAAAAAATTGTGGAAGCTTGCAGAAAACTATACCTTGCAATTAATTTAAACCTCCGTGCTTTCATCCTTTAATTTCCAGATCACCATGCTCCTAAATCAGTATGCATTTGTTTAATAAATGATGCAGGCATTGAATAGATAAAGAGCAATACAATAATTGTTACAATTTCATGCAGCACAAGTTCCAGTATTTTTGACTGAATCACACTCCAGAGAAAATGCAATGGAAATCTGAAGGCAAGGCAAAAACCAGTTGTACGTGAGCTGTAAGAAAATGGAAACCATGTTGAACTTCGACTCTTTTGCTTTGACATTCTCAATGTTATGTAAAGCTGCAAGACTTGGACACAAACCAGCAATGAATAAGCATGTGGATTCAGGGTGTGCTGATGAGAGAGGCTTTGTGGAGATCCCTCCCCAGAGAGATCACGTCATTGTTTTGTGAGCATGTTCTGTACATCGTGGCACATGGATGTGTGGTTAGGCTGGCTCACAGTACAAGCCATCCTGCAAGGCAGTATCCAGTGGGACCTGCTATTCTCGTTTTCCCTCCATTTGTGGTTGTTTCATATCCACATGAAAGGACAATGGCTTATTGTTTCAAGGACTTTACAGCTGATATAAATTGCTTTCTAATTGGATACTTAATTAAGAGATGAGAGTGACATGGTCAAGTGTCAACCTTCGGAATTCTCTATAATGTTAGAAAACATATTAATTTAGCAAGTTTCCTTTCAAAAGTTATTTCAAATGCTGTATGGATTTAAACTTGTAAGGATTTTGCACAAGGTTCAAAGAAGTATCATTTTTGAAGTATTCCCACTATACTATACTATAGTCTCAGGGCCTATTTACACTTGGTTTTAAAATGCATCTTGGGCAGTCAGATCACAATTGGACAGCCAAGGCACATTGCCGTTGGTACCTATGTCTTTCATGCATCTCTGCTGACCACTTGTGTTCCGATTTCATTGCCACCTATGTCATTTACACTAGAAGGTCAGATGGCCTCCGGCACAATTATTGTGACATCCTTGTCGGGGATGTGAAAAAGGATACATTAGTGTTTAGACTACAACAGATATTTGGTCACATGTGTTCCAGACCTCCCCGGCAAGTGATTTGAGTGATTGGATCACAATATGTCTTGGCGGTTGTTTACATTTGTATTTAGCGCTGTCCACTTGTTATCTAATCGTCCAAGAACGCATTTTAAAACCAACTATAAACAGGATTTTAGGGCTCTATTTTCCACCTGCACAAAAGGCAATGTAAAGTGGTTTGCTAGATATTTAGCAGCACATTTCTCACTTTCACACCATGTGCGCACGTCGTCAAAATAGTAAATGATTTGGCGCCTGTGGTGATTTTTGAACGAGGCGAGACTGGGCACATTGTCGGTGCTTTGTTATTTTAAGGCAGTGCAATGTCATTGTGCTTTTGACCAACAAAAACCAATCTGATGATGCCAGGAAACGAGGACACACTTGTTGCTACCTCATCTCACGCCTGCTTCACCTCCAAGGGCTTGGGTGGTACAGTGCGGCCCCTGTAGATACTTTGCTCCCGCATATTGACTTCACGCACGAACATATCCGTTTCCTCGTGTGGAAAGTGATCTGGCTTGCCTGGCAAATGCCTCATTGTAACAGCAATCTATGGTAGATCATACGCCGCTGCCTTTTAAAGGTGAGGTGGCACGCCATTCCGATTGGTTCACGCCTCGTTATGCCCAAAACACCCCTCTGAATAAATAAGAGTTAGGACCACCTTTTCCCACCATCTTCCGAAGTCTGTTTTTTCCGCCGTCAAAATAGAGCCCTTAGTCAGCAAAGCATTAAACTATTATCATACAGAGGTGCAATTTATAAACCCATATACCATAACATATGAGTTGCTTGAATAACATCTATATAGCAAACACTGACCTGCAAACCACAATGAAGATCATGTCTTGTAGTTGTATGGAACGGAAATCAATTTTTTTCTCTTGTTCGATAACCAATCATAATAAAATTACAAAAGCAAACAACACTGTTCACTATTTTTTTCACCTTTAAGTTATATACAATAAAGCTTCCAGCTAACATTAGCATTTATGTTGACGGCTCCAATTCTCTACCACTTCTTAGGGAGGATGGATGTGTTTGCTTGCCTCTTTAACATAGTGTATTGATATACATACATCATGCGTTTACAAGCTATGCTCCACATAGCAAATATATGTATATGTATGCAGACATACTTCTATCAAAGCATATACTCTACGTAAACAAATGCAAGTCAATTTAGTTCTATATTGTGGAGTGTTATGGACATGTTATTAATCTAGACATGTTTTTACCTATGGAAGGCAAAGCGGCACACACTGAAAGGCTTGTACATCATCAGCTTTTCATTGTTGGAAATTAACTGCATGGCCGTCTTGTTTCCTACATCATTTCACTTCCTGGTTTGTCCCGAAGCCAGTGTTAATCATCAGAGAGGCAGTAGCATTCCCCAAAGTGGCACTGTGTCAAAGCCTTTGAATGCCAGGCTGCTTTATTTTTACAATCAACCTGCTTGTCATCTCGGTTTAATAAAAAGTCCTAAGATGGCCCTGTAGCATGATTCATAGCCTCCCTGGCATGTTTCCATCTCCCCAGATCCTCAGATTAAGAGGTAGATTAAAAAAGGGCTTGATTCCTGTAATAAAATACATATGAGCGGCTAGGATTTTAATAAGAGTCAGAATGGAATTTAAGTCAGCTTCTGTAAATAATCACCATTCCTGTGTCATTCATTTTCATTTCTTTGTTTATGTTTAAATAATATATGCCCTTTACTCAAAGTGGCTGTTGTTATGGACTTTTGAAATTTGATGAAATGATATATCAGCATATAGGTGAAGGATTGCTGATTCAAAGGTCACTTTGGTGAATGCAGACTTTTCAGAAGACACTGGAATCAGGATTCTTGACGCAGAAATGGCAAACGTTTTCAAATGCAACAATCTGCACAGCAGTGAAAAACTATGAAACCACACCTTCATTGCCACAACCCTGTCCTGGAAAAGTGACTCGCTTGTTAGCAATTATCATCAATATGATACAGCAAATGTTTAATCAAGATGGAACAAAAATCGAACAAAACATCAAAGAAAAAGCAGTCCCAGAGAGCATTAGCATAGCTACATTGTCTTTTTTTTATTTTGTTTCGTTCATCGTTTTGCACGAGCCGCCTTAACATGGGACAGACCTCCACGCTGTACAGTTTAACAAAGAACAGATGATGTTCAAAATCTACAGTATTTTTTATATACACTTTCTAATTGCATTTCCAATATTACCACAATAATTGCCATTACTGTATATATAATTTACTGTAGCTATATAAATGTGGTTAAATATGTTTCTGTCAAAAAAACAACAAGCCTCAGCACAGGTTAATGAAATAAAAGAGAGAACAGACTGAACAGTCATTTGTACCATGCTGTCCATTAATATAATATGTGTAATGAGCTCTAGGACGGCTGGCTAACAGAGTTACCTCAGCAGGCCTCATCCATCTCCTATGCATGATTTAACAAACTGACAACGAACATTTGAAGCGCCATCTACACTCGGTGGTCAGTTTATGGGGCATACCTGCTCGCCAATGCGAGAGGCTGGCACCTCCAAACAGCCAATCGTGTGACTGCAACTCGATTCATGCAACACACAGGCTGGGTTGGGAGGCACTCAAACTGTTCAATCAAGCATTCAAATGGCTAATTTGCCCTACCTAAGCAATTTAGAAGGCAGTGTGGTCATTTGTACCAAACATGGTGGTCCCAGCATCTCAGAAACAGATGCCCTCCGGGGATTTTCATGTACTGAAGTGTCTAGTGTTTACAGAGTATAATGTGATCAGCAAAAAACATCAGTAACACTTTATTGAAGAACATATAAAATGTAGTATTATGTCATTACTTATGCATTAATTAACAACAAAGTAAGTCTTGTATTCGACCCTGTACTGATCTCATGTTAATTCATCATTAATGAACCATGACGCATATTTTATCTCAAGCATGTAATATATGTGTTACTGTATCTGTTTATTATGTAAACTTTTGTGAAGTACTGAAGGAGCCACTGAAAGAAGTATTGTAGGAACAAATAATCAATAATGTAAAATACCAATCTCAAGTTTGTTCATAGTTAATGAATTGTGATGCATCATTTATCCCAAACAGTTCCTATATTTGTTACTATTTCTGTTATACTATAGGTCTTAGTGAAGCACTGAAGGAAGTACTAAGGATTTTTTGAATGAACAAGTAATGAATAAAACAAGTGAAATACTGATCTCATGTTTGTTCATCATTAATGAATCAATACATCTTTCATTCTAAGTAGCGACTATTGTATGATTTATATTTCAGTAGTAACTGATTTATTACTATTACTCAGGTAAAGTGTTACCAAAACATCTAGCAAATGACTAAACACACCTTGTTAATGAGAGAACTAGGAAAATGGCCAGACTCAATAAAGGCTACAGGAAGACCACAAGTGCAGAACTAACAGCTCAGTACAAAAGTGACATGCACAATTGATACTGAATAATCTATACAAAGTGTGTGTGTCTTCATATGTATATACATATACACACACAGCCACGGAAATAATCATCTTTATTTTTATATATCTTTTCAATATTTTAAAACAAATCTGAATTTATAAATCCTGGTTTGACCATGGTACTGCTGGCAGAAGGCTATACTGACCTGGTTCAAAATTTGAAAGTATTATTCAGACTTTCAAATTGAGAAATGAGTGACACAAAAAATGTGCTTTGGTCTCTTAATTAAAGGTTAATTAGGTGAACTAGCAAAATAATAGGATTTCTGCTAAAGCATCTGTTTATCCAACCTAACAGAAAAGATCTGAAACATTGATTAATTAATTTACTGAAAATACTAAATAAAAAAGCAATGTATACTGTCACGCCCACAGTGCGGGGCCACACCGCAACAGGCAATCAGCTCAAATTGGACAAGCTATTTAAACCTGACACAAAGCCCATAAGGTTGTGAAGTATTGTTGCCATACCTATGACGCATACCGAGCACTTCTCTGTCCGCTGTCTGACCCTCCTGCCCTGCCTGCCTCATCGTCTCCTGTTGCCCTGCCTGTCTCCTTGTCTCCTGTTGCCCTGCCTGCCTCCTGGTCTCCTGTTGCCCTGCCTGCCTCCTTGTCTCCTGTTGCCGTGCCCGCCTCATCGTCTCCTGTTGCCCTGCCTGCCTCCTGGTCTCCTGTTGCCCTGCCTGCCTCATCGTCTCCTGTTGCCCTGCCTGCCTCATCGTCTCCTGTTGCCCTGCCCGCCTCATTGTCTCCTGTTGCCCTGCCCGCCTCATCGTCTCCTGTTGCCCTGCCCGCTTCATCGTCTCCTGTTGCCCTGCCTGCCTCATCGTCTCCTGTTGCCGTGCCTGCCTCATCGTCTCCTGTTGCCCTGCTCGCCTCATTGTCTCCTGTTGCCGTGCCTGCCCAGCTTCCCTGATCGTCTCCACCTGTCCACCCGATCTTGCCTACCCTGCCGCCCTGGTTTTCCTTTGTCCACCCTGTCTTGTCTCTTCCTGTAGGACTGACCACCATGGCTACCAACCTCCCGCCACTGACCCAACTCTCCGCCTGTCTTGCCCCTTTGGATTTGTTTGCACCCGGATTCCATTCTAATAAAACGTTCTCCTGCATTTCGGGGTCTGCTTCATCTCTGATCGATACTCACTACATGTACACTCATACAAAAATATTTTAAGGGGATTTAGCCTGAGCCCTTTAAATATATATATATATATTTTTTTCAGTAAGTATGTTGTCACTAAGGACGAGCTTAACGATACAGATGCAACAGATGGTCAATAGATTTTTATATGCTGTTAACTTTCTGTGTAATTATGCAACATAAATATTGCTCACAATAACAAGCCACAATAAGCCACTGGTTAGTGTTGGCGTTCAACTTTTTCTGCATTCCCGTTTTTACTTTATGTGCATTTTACATTACACTGCACGTCATAATCAGGTTTCATAAAAACCAGCGACTGCTCCGGAGTTTTAAAAATAGAACACTGATGCGTCATAAACAAATGTCTGATCCCGTAAACCTCATGGCAGCACGTGTGGTGATTTGGCCCTTCCTATTTATAAACAGAAATCAGATGGGAAATACAAATGCAAATGGCATCAGGAATGATTTTCTGTTCTTGTAAATATGCACTGATCACACGGGGACGTGTTTATCTACCCTAATCTGCATGAGAGATGGGCCTTTCTTACAGGTGATCTTTCATTATCTCCTTCATTTAGGAATGTTCATTGACAAAGTACATAATCAAACTATGACGCAAATATAGGGCAGCTGTCTACATAAAATAGTATAGGGTAATAGTTATCTTATGTGGTATTAACATATGGTAAATATTATATACTTTATATAAAATGAAAATGAAAGCTAAGTGGGTAAACTGGATAAGAGGATTTCTGGTAAAGAATCTGTTTGCCATGTTCAAGTTTAAAATTTTATTTTAATAAGGTCTTCATTTGAATTTCTTTAAGTAAATAAGGGAAATCAAAATTCCCAACATCTGTAAAAGGGTATTTTCAAAAATATTTGGTCACATTTTATTGGGTTTTATACTCCATGAACTCCTTTTTTATGAATAGTTTTGCCACGTAAACATTGAGGTATCTGTATCCTCCTTCTCCAGTAATGTAAAGAATAATGAATATCATGACACCAAGTCATTATGATATACTGGATGGATACTATTTAGTCAGCCAAAAGAACAATGTATTCAGTAACAAAATATTGTGACCATACTTCATTAGTACAAAGGATCTGTTTGGAGCATTGACTAATTAATTAGCTGAAAAGACTTAATAAAAAAGCAATAGCTACACTCATGCACAAATATCGCAAGGGGTTTTGACCTGAGCCCTTTAATATAAACCAGCTGAAAGAGAACGTTCTACCTTGTAAAATGTCTGATCGAATTATAAATTATCGCGCCAGTGTGCTGTTCCGTGTGTTTTGAAGTGTGTGTCCCTCTGCAAGAACGAGTGGAGCTGCTGCGTGGGATGTTGGATGAAATGGGAGTGTGGGGGAAGAGGCGCACCATCTGGGATGGTTCACAGGGTGGAAAGTGGAAATACATCAAGGACAGAGGCAGGCAAGTGTAGAGGCATCATGAGTAACACAAGTCTGTCTTAGAACCGCAGAAATCTATTCAGACGTTAGGAGGGTAGGAATCGACTCATAATCAGGATTTTTGCTCACAGTATAGCTGATATTAAAACAGGAAAACGGTATTTTGTATAACCCTTTAGATAAACATTAAAAAATCATTACATTATTTGGATTTAGTAGACCATTTGAAACAGTTTCAATATGACATACACAAAGATTGAGCAAACATGAAAGATTCGCGATATATATATATATATATATATATATATATATATATATATATTTTACTGCCTTATATTAATGATGAAAAAACACAATCTTCCTATCAGTGGGAAACGTATTTTAAAGTTATGCCACTGTATTTAAAAATATTCATGTTGTTTGAATCAGTCTGGAGTTAAACAATCAAATACACTCAGTGGCCAATATATTGAGGTTATCTGGTTGCTACTGCGAGCAGCCTGCAGCTCTGGACAGCGAATCGTGTGGCTGCAGCTGAATACACAGAGCACTCCAGCAAGCTCAAGGGGTTAAGTTACTGTTCGACCAAGCATTAGATTGGCTAAAACGCCTGATCTAAGCGATTTTGAAGGTGGTGTGATTTTCGTTGCCGTACGTTATGGCTCCAGCATCCCAGAGAGGGCCACCCTCCTGCGATATTCAAACACCAGTGTCTGGAGTTTACAGACAATAGGAGGACGAACGAAAAAAAAATGCAGTCAATGACATTTCTGGCGCCACAAGTGCCAAAATAACAGTTCAGTACGAAAGTGGTGTGCAGGAAGGCTTCTCTGAATGCACATCTCGTCTACCCTTGAAGCAGTTCTGGAGGCAAAAATGGGTCATACTAGCTAGGTGTATCTAATAAAGTCGACACTTATCCACGTAAGTGCATATTTAAATAATTGAACAGTTCACACTCATATATTTATCATATTTATAGTTCTCAACATAAACAGGGCTGTGTACCTTCAACAGTTAAAAGCATATATTTTACATTTTTCAGTATAAAAATAATAATAATACCTCAAGACTTTTTTTAACCAGAGTGGGGAAATTCTCTTTATACCTCCCCCAACTTGCTTCCTGTAGGTGAGAGCAAGCCAGCTGTGAAGGGCAGCCACCCACAGCAGAGCTGGGGGGGGGGGGGGGTTAAGGGCCTCACTCAAGCACCCCCACAGATGTGCTGCGGCCAGGCTTGGACCAGTAACTTTCTGCTAACCGGCACAGAGGCTAAACCCACTGGGCCGCACACTGTCCCTCTACCAAAGATGTCTAGATAATGTCAATCAACTGCTGAGATTATTTAGGTCATAGAAGGGGATTACTTGAAAATCAAAGTCATACAACCATTACATAAAGGTCTCGTGTCATTTTCTGCAATGTTTTTTTTCTCTAAATAGTACCATGTTGGTGCAAACTCTAACCTAATTTTTTTAATGTCTTTTCAAAATTATAAATAAACAAATCTTCATTTTCATCATACACACACACCACATGTGTATTGCAGGGGATTCTCCATTAATTTCTATGGGCAAAACCCTAATTTCATCCCTACCCAGTCCTACCCTTAACCGTAAGTTACCAAACAAAGCACAAGATTTTCACCATATTTAGATTGCAGTTTGTGATTGCAGTCACAGATTTTTTCAAAAATTCAGCTTCCCCTTTACCGCAGTGTGTAAATAACTGTTTTTTATACACAATATATTTACCCAAAATGCCTTTAACAAGAATAATGAAGTTTAGAAGTGGATAATGCTATCATCCATTTTACACGAGCTGGTTTCTTGTTTTACTTGGAATGATATAGGTGTCAGGATTAAATGGAGAACACAGAGTTGGAGTTTGCTAAATGTCTTTGAGTGGCACGTGCACAACACCTAGCTCTCTGATTTAGCATGAGAGAAATGTCTGACTTTAATAAACGATCAGTATTATTATTGGACATAGTAAGAAAATCACGGTAGGTTCAGAAGTAGCTACATGCATCTCCTATTCATTCATGGGTCTTTCTTCCCATCGAGCACGTAAGTTAGGTGCATGGGAGAACATGTGTAACTCAACTGTCCATGTGTAACTGTGTTACTGAGAACAGTATTTCATTTCATCAGTGATTGTCACGTGTGAATTATCTTGAATGACTCATTCGGTGGTCTTTAATAAATCAAAGGTTATCTCAACTGATTATGGTCTTCAGCTGGCAGAAAGAACCTAGGCGGCCATTTTGTTGTTGTCGCTAAATCTGAGGTAATTTAAGGTAAGATTACATGGAAGCAGACAAAACATCTGGCATGAAATTTTGAAACACATTTTGAGTCTCTCCATAATCACTGCCGTTTTTATTCATGGATCTTACAGAAAAAAAAGAGCATCCTGCAATGTGTTTTGGGGCTAGTGCAGGGTCTTAAAGACGCTAAGCCTGCCAAAAAAAGGCCTCTAACCTTCGCCATATTAAATCTGCACGGTTGCAGGAAAAAGAGGCCATTAGAATTGGCTGGTGAACGGTTGTAACATTGTAACTTTTGCTGAACATGCGTAATATCTGAGAGTGAGGATGGCAAGACAAACTGCCGTGTAGAACTCTGTCTTTGTGCTAATCTAGGCTCGCAGCAGGGCCAGGCAGTCTGAAAAATGCACCTAATGAGTGACGCTCAGTGAAAGCCAAAACTGTGAAATACGTACCTGACTAACCAGCCATGGGGAAGAATTACGCAGTAAGAGATCAACATGGCCATGCTTTTGGTGCATATTCTATAATAATCTTATAATAATCTTAAGATTTTTTTGCAATTGCTGGTATTTGAAATTAAAGGAAATATATAACACTGTGAGATGTTGATAAGCGTAGTAAGCAAAAATTATGTGGGGGACAAGATTTCTTTGTAATGTACAATATTTTTAAATTTAAAGCTATATTTTTTTAAATACCAATGTAAGCATATATAGCAAGAGCTTCACCTTTTGCTAACAAATGAATTCATTATTACAAAGACAGGACACTATCAGTTTAATCTGTTTTCCGATATTTATTACTTTACATTCCGAGGAAAATCAATCTGTGCTTTAAAAGGACAACAATGGCATAAAATATAACGAAATCCCATTTTGCTATCCAATGAGTGTCCAGCCCCAGAGGACAAGGCAGTGTATACTCTGGGTTGTGTGCCATTCCACTTAATCATTTAGTTTTGTTGTGGTTATGGCATAGTTCTCCATTTTGATATGGGCAAAGATATGGAGATACAGGTGTTATTGTATTGTAAGGAATGAATACAATTTTGCTCACAAATAGCTCACTTTTACTAAGAAGTATAATGAGTTGTAGAAATATTTCAAGGTGGGTTGTGGAGATCGAATCTTTGCCTTATGGGGGGGGGGGGGGGAGGTTGTAATATAATTTGCTGGGGGAGTTCACGGATAATAAAATTTGCCAGGTGGATTGCTGAGGATCGATGGCATGGTCCGGATTAAATTGTGTTTCGGTTCGGTCTACTAGTTGAGTACCCCTGATATAGTCGCTAGGTTTACCCTTACGTGAGTGAAACTACACAGAACAGTAGAGTAGTGAGGGTGGATGGTATATTCCCAAAGAGGATAGTTTTTGTAATTTTTTTCCCATGCATTATTTTCAAGCGAATGGGGTTCCTCTGCTAACCATTTTTGTAGGTTACATGAGGGGAAACATGGTCCTTGCAAAGAGATGCATTTTAGTGTCATTTTTGGCTGTAATTCCACGATGGCAATGTTGCTGGGCAAGAAAAAAAAACCTGACGGATTGCTTTATTGACCAGTTACGTCAATTAAGGGAAACTTCATGAAAAGCAGATGGATCACTGAGAATGGTCACGACCGAAGGGGGCTGTAAAAATACACACCGGCTGATCATTTCAATTAGTGGATCACGAGAACAGAGACTCATTGTAATTCTGCGTTCAAAATATTAACAGCACTATGAAGGCTAATGAAGTTTTAAAGAGACCTATGCGTCTTTGGAAATTGTGTTTTGCAGGACTTGTATTTTAGTTTAGTAATAAGGATAATTATGTTAATGAATAATGTTAATGCTTCCCATGCATTTCTGAAAGGAGGTGACTGTAGCGGCCCTTAGCAACCGCAACTCTGCCAAACATGAGGACTGCAGCGCTTTTCACTGATGTCTATCCATGATACATGTATGAATGATTTGTCAGTAACGGAGTTCACTTCAAGCCTTTCTAGAGTATTGTCTGTAAAGCCATTCATTAAACAGTGAGCAGGCAACGGGATATGTTTGTTAGAGATCCTACACTGAAAAATATGGAGACGTGCAGAAGAAAAAATATTTCAAAATAATATTGCTGTTTTGATCATGGATGTAAATTATACTGCAGCCCCCAAAATAATCATATTGTGATGATGAATGGGTGGGGGCTTCAATCACCCACCTCATCTCGAAAGCTACACCTTTGCATTTGATGTGTTAGTCATCTGTTTACAATGTGACAGTTTTGCCTGGAACGTTTCGTATTAGTTTTACATTTAAAACACACCTAACTTGTTTGTTCTTTGTGATCCATTTCTTGCTCGTGCGCCTTGTCGTGCGACCGTTGGAAGTCGCTAACATTGTATATGGAAACAAGCCTCCAAAATTAGTATCATGCCTATTATCCACGGAATTATCTTAAACGATAGACAGGAGATGCATGGCTGGTAGAGTACGGTAAAGCAGAGACAGAACTCCAGCCTCTCTTCGTGTCATTTCATGAAAAGAAATCGCCCCCACGAGATATCTGCTCATTCTGTGGCCAACATATTAATAATCATTCTCAGACAACCCAGACGCTGAAGACCAAGTAGACAGAGATGCTACGGGAAGAACAGATCCTTTGCTTGGCCACACCTACACCTTCCCTGAGCGTGTCTGACATTATCCAGTAGTTTCCTTTTTCCTCCTTTACTCGCACATTCACTCCTTCCAGGCAGCAAGTCTCTGCGTAGGAGTACATCATCACCATGTGTCACACTCATATACACAGTGAAGTTGTTTTTGTTCAGGAAAAAGAAAAATACCAGTGACTGTGATTCAGAGTACTGGTTGCTGTTCAAGACAAAATAATTATGTGTGGGACCCATTATTGCACAGCTTGAAGGAAATAAATGCTTTCTATAACTTACAAATGACCAGCTGGATTTACCACCGCAATCCTTATATGATTCCGCACTCACAGAGTAGCATAGCTGTTTCTCGCCATGCTGTCAGCTTCTTTTGTAACCAAGGTAACCTGTAAAAGGTCAAATTCTGATTAAGGCACATGGTAAAAGGTCACTATGATATGGTCATTTTGAGGAAAGCGTTTGAGTTAGAAGTTGAAAAAAATTCTGTGCTTTTTTGTAGAGGCTCTAAAAAACAGTGTTTTTTATTAGCGTGCATAGAAATTAAAGGCTTAAGTGATGGATTTTTACTGTATATTAGCAACGGCTAAAGGAGACATGACTGCTCATGGAATCTGGGCATTTTATACAGAAGATAGTCAAATCTGTAGCAGGAAAGGTAGGTAAATTGCAAAAACTGTGCACAGTGAGGGAGCTGAACCGAGGGAAGTACTTTTAAATGAAGAGGGCATTGAAAATGCAATCAAGATGGCGTAGGGGGTGAAATTACACCAAGGGGATTCTGACAGAAAATGATCCAGCATCAACAGTGCAGTGAGAAAAGGAAAATGGCAGATTGCTGTGGAGGGATTGTGTTCCCTCTTTGAAATTTAAACTTCTTTCAGTAGACACTGCATTCCCCTTCCTTTTATTTCTGGCAGATGTTTACCACTGAGTGTGTCCAGCACGTTGTTAAGAATTCCAACATATTTGCCTTGAAAAAGAAGATTAATCGCGTTTACGCTGCGGAACATTTATACAAGGTCACTTATACATTCCCATTTTAGGACAATCTGAAACTCTCTTGCACCCGTAGCTAGATGATAAAGAAGACAAAATATGGCAAAATTACTGGCGCCAATACAACAGAAGGACGGGAAAAAATCAAGCCTGAATTCCAACTCACGCTATAAACAGGTAACTCAAACCTAGCTGTGTTCATGTTCAGGTCACACCTCAGATGTTTCTCAGTAACAAATGAGCCCTTTTGAGAGTGCCAAGGGAGTGTTGCAGAAAAGACCGACAAACCATTTGACCATTTCTGTAAGAAAATGTCAGATGTTGTGATCTTGCAGCCAGCAGCCATGTTGTGCTGGAACTGATCATACCCTACCACTGCAAGCTGTACTGTTGTAAGTGCTTCATGGGTATTTGCCTTGATGTTTCATTGAGGGGGATTTGCTGCCTGGGAAAAAGTTAGATAGATTAAAAATAAACTATGGAGATGTTCACTGAGCTGAAAACGAGAGAGATTGGGCTTGAAAAACCAGCTACCCTTCAAGGGATTCATCTTCCTCCAAATGAGACAATTGTTTAGCTCCATTTCGAGATACATTTTTCAGAATTTCTTTCCACATCCACTGGCCAATTATGGAAGAAGGAAATGAAGGATTTCATATGCCGATCCTCTGTCATGGCATAGAAGTCAATGGTGCTTCCATTCAACTTAAGATTGGGATACTTTTCTTTTAAATTGCCACTTTGTTAGGATTTTACCAGATTTTTCAGTGCAATTCAATAAAATGTACTATCATCGTAAAACCAACCCCGGTTACCAAAATGAGCGTGGTCAATATCTGTTGCTAAGCTTTGTAACAATGGATGGTTCCTTTGTTGGGAAGTAGATAAGGCATTCGGCATGAATGGAATAAGAAATCAAAAGAATTACAGTGGCTACACTCTCACTAGCAAAATCCTCACATCCTATCCACAGAGTTAGCACTACGCAAAAAAGTAATCCTATGTGATGGAATCTTTTACTATGTATTTTTTTTAATAGTGAGGAATAACAAATGAGGAATAAGGATTTTTTTAAGGACACCCAACCTCATTTTTTCTAAACATTCAATTCAGTTCCAAATCTGGTTCAAATTAAAATGTATACAGTATGCATTGTTTTATTTTATTTAAGTAATTACGAGAAAAAAAAATTCATTGTCATTATATTGTATTCCCATCCAAAATGACGTCAGGACGCTTCATATAGGTCTGTAGGGCATACCAGTTGTTGTGTAAGCTCAGTTATCTGTTTACTTTGATGAAATGATCAAATTAATGTTGTTATCGATATCATATTAGTCCTAATTCAAGAAGTTTAGAAACTACAATTTTCAGTCATATGAAACAAATGTTGCTTATAGAAAGATTGAAGAACATTTGAAACAAACTTTTAGAAGAACCAAATGAGTTTAAGAACGAGTAATCAATGCTATGTGATTAATCAAAGCCATATTAACCAGTGCTACATTTTTAAGCTAAATGGAAAACCTCTAAGAAAAAATATTTTATAAAGTTTGTATAAAATTTCAAGCATGATGATATTTTTTACCAATATAGATATCTTCGGTCTAAGGTATTTGGAGAATTATATTGTAGCAACATTTAGTTATTTAATGATCATGTTTGATGTCACTAAGCCTGCAGCTTAATTCTCTTGATTTGTTTTTTTTTAATCACTGACAGTTATCACACACAGAAACCAATTTTGAGATACAGTACAGAATCACAGCAATTTGCAGCAAATATAATTATCAACATGTCATTGTGAAAGTGGGGCAGGAGAGGGAGGTAGATGATGTCATTTAGTTTGTTAGCTACTTCTACCATTCCTACATTTTCTGTGATATGTGTGGAGATGTGTGGCATGTATTGTTATAGTCTGTTTAAGCCCTTAGCAACCAGAGAAATGCCACAACCCATAAAACACAAAACTGTCATGAAAATACCTATGATTTCCTTTCCTCACCCTGTTTTCTAGGATTTATTTTCAGCCCATGATGAAACTGCAATTTACTTAGCGTGTTTATTTAGTATTTGCTAATGACCCTGCTCCTAGCTATCCCCGTCTCCCCAAATAAGGATACGTCACCGAAGTAAGGGTTTTTCCCAGCCCTGTGTAAGTGTTTCACCACTACATACTTCATTATCAGTAGCCAAAACACAGTGCGCCGCTTGACTGATGCCATTTGCCCCCTTTTAACCTTCCTGTAGACGAGTTCACCTCCCTCATCACCTCATGTTACGGCAAGGCCAGCAGGATAAGCTGTGCTGCGGGCTGTAGCCCATGTGAGAGGCGGATTACATATTTATTTGGGGAATTCGGTTCTGAGCTGCCATCTGTCATTTACATCTAGGCATCGAGCATTTGCAAGAGTAGAATATCGCGGCGCAAAATGTGAAGGCCGAACTTTAAAAAATGAGACAGAAATACACCATAGGCAAAATCAAAAGGGGTTATAATGGAGGTTGAGTTAGATACTGGCTACATCGGGGCCTTGTAGCCCAACCTGTCCAGTGATCATTGGTTTTGGTGTGATTACTTGTGATATAATAGTATATTTCAGTTAGGTTTCTACATCATAGTTTCACATTTTCAGTGCTGGCATTAAAGGCAGTCCGGTGTAGCTTGTTGCTTCTTCAGTGTCATCACAGGTAATCATGCTATTAAGTTTTCCTGCAGCATTCACAGGAGCCAGCTGGCATGCAAATGCAACATGCTGCCTGGAAAAAAATGTAATTGGCCTTAATTGCAATGCAAGACAGAATTCGCAGCAAAGACAAATATGCAACATTATCAGCTAAAGGAGGGCTGCACATGCATTTACGTTACCTGCTTTGCCTAAGACATGTGCTGCAGTGGTTTTTAATTCCCTGTAAAACATCACCTTACACATGCTAATGATTACTATCCACATGAAAGCATTGTGAGACCATAATGAAAATGATAAGCAAGTACCTTATACAGCAAGTTGCTGACAAAATTAAAAGAGGCTATGAAATTATTTAACAACAGGCTGTACTGGATAGTTCTGTTAATTCTTGCAATAATTCTGTCCTGCGCTGTAATAATGATGTTAAAATAACTGTAAAATAGATACAAATTTGTTTACTTGGTCCAGAAAAGCTTTAAATACAAACAGTAATAGGAGGAAAAGGTATTTAGTATATTTTGTATTGTTAACGAGGTGCATATAGAACATAGGTAAGCAATGATTGTGCAAGAGGCATTGTTTTCCATTAAAATCAGTCGAGGAGCTAATTAATAGAACATCTAGTCAGTTTATACCAATGTTTCCCATTTTTGAGATGACAGCCATATGATGTTACCCAAAAGTAGTAGATAGCAAACATCTCATAATGGACATTAAAAATCTTTCTTGAATTTCTCTACATTTGTAATACATTTGAAATAAACCTTATCCATGTGTGAGGACAGACAGTGGAGCCTCCACGCAACACTGATGTCGTTCCTTATATCTGTACATTGTGTATTGGGGATGTTCTACAGTGTGGCACACGAGGAGCAAGAAGACTTGAATATGTATGAATTTCAACATAGTCCCAAGAAAGTCTAAGAAGTTCTTGCAAATGTTAAACATATTTCTCTGTGCAGGCTTAGAAAATGCCCGATAGCGTCAACTAGCGGTAAAACCTGCTGCCTTCGGCATCTTTTTGAATCCATTTTAAAAGCATGATCCACTTGCAGCTGTTTTTTTTTTTTTGGTCACCATAGGGATATTCTTCATCAATGGATGTCACTCCCAGGCAAGGGAATCTTTGGAGACTGGCAGCCGTCTCTCTGCATTGCAGTTTCAGGCCCATGGAAAAGCAGCTGCGGGTGGTCATGTTATCACTTATAAGTTTTGTCAAGTCATTTAAAATCGGTGGTGCTGGATAAGACCCATTATCTGCCTCTCTCTTCCATAATACAATAAAAAGCACTGGATCCCTTTGACGTCCACGTGGTGTCTTAAAATAAATCGGAAAGCTATGATTCAGAAATTGGATTAAAGAGGGAACATCCGAAGAGATATCCATAGTCCCTTTTCAGTGACCAACATGACGCCAGCGATCTTATCAGCTGCTCTTACTCCCCGGAGACAAATAAAACAATTCTGGGGGTGATGTGCATCGTGTGCTGATAAGTAATCTTCACTTAGGAGCAATGTTTAAAATAACTTGTGCGGCATTATCACACGTTGCTCATGTAGGAACAGCATAAAACAAAGTTAAATGGAAACAAATATTTTGGTACATCGAAAAGCCAGTAAATGAGCTTCAATATTTTGATATATCAAGAGTTTTCGGTAAGACTTTCTGTTAATGCTATGATCATAAGAATCTATGAATGAATTCATAACACATTATAATGCATTCATATAGAATTAAGAACGGGGCTAAAAAATTTTATGAAAAAGCATCACACATTATAGCCATGTTGATTATGCGGTATGAATGCTTTATGAAGCTCTCATGTATAATGTACTATAGATACCTTCCTAATGCAGTGCAAAGCATCCTTAATTCTTATCCCGACCATTATAATGCATTATGAAGGCATCTATAGTTATTATAGATAAGAGCTACATTGAAGCTTATGACGTGTTATAACCAAGACTACAATGTCTTGTGCCTGGCAACAGAATATGCGGGAATGTTTTATTAATTCTTATACCAACCATTATATTGCATTATAGATGACAGCTTCAAATGAAGTGCTACTGAATTTTCTTTTAGAAGAGTTTAGGGTTCTATAAAGTGCAAATTGCCAATGAATGTTTTTAAAGGCTTGTGGTATGGCTGAAACTTTACAGCAGCATCCACTGTTCTATGTAGGATGATTTTTTTTCCTCTTTCATTCAACCCTCTGATCAGGTTTTACTGGTATTTAACTCTCTCTCTCTCTCTTGCACTCACTTTCTCACTCCCTCGCTTGTTCTGCCTGTGTCTTGGCTCACATGATGTTCTTATGTTACTCGGTAATATTTTGCATATGGCTCCTCAATGTGGATCCAAACTCAGGGCTGAATGGAGTTTTTGTCTGCCGGAGGCACACGGCTCCCCCAAACGGCACCATCCGCCTGAGACCCTCCCTATGATTCCCTCCGCAGCTGCTGCCATATATCATTTCACAAATAATCAAGAAATAGGTGATGGTTTCAAAGGCGGTCCAAAAAAGGCGTTCCTCAAGATACAGCCCGCCTTATGGCTTTTGGCATCCACTTTGTGGGTATATTTGTTTCTGATTTACTTCTATGTAAGTTTAATGTATTTTACACTTCTCTGTTTGCACAAGCTATGGAAATTGTGAGGAGAAACAGATGTAAAATTTCAATAGATTCTAAATTCGAAAAACATGGCGAATGCAATTTCGGATTTAAAATCATATACACATTTAAGTGGTTAATGCTTTGCGTAATATTTTAACTATACAATTGTGAGTGCACAATATACCTGCCCCGTACACAGACATAGATAATATAATATAATAGTCTCATAATGATACATATAATAAATTTGACTATTATATACATCAATCAGACGCATGTTTATAAGCAATAGTTTACAGAATACCGCCCACAATGAATAAGACTCTACAACCTAGCATTGTTGGAAATTACTGCATCAGTAAGGAGACAATGGGAGGAGCCAGATGATGACATAGATGTGTGGTGACTCAAAGAAACACGTTATAACTATGAAAAGCATGCTTGTTAGATACCTCTGCTTGTATCTTAGGTACACCCACCCAGTGCTTAGGGAAATCAATGAAACGGAATGAAGTCATTTCAGCAGCAATAAGCTTATCAGCAGATGAACTTATCCAAGTGTCTTAAAAATATAAAGTATATACTGAGCTCTATGCCAGAAATAGAATGATTACTTTAAGAAGGATGAATATTCGAATATTATTGAAACATATTAGATTCTGATTTTGATACCGTCAGCATTGATGTTTTGATATCTGAATTTGGAAAGTCGGTTGCAAGTAAGCTATTCATTGGCTACCAAGATAAGGTATCACAAACAAGGGGATACCATTATATCCATTATTACTGGTCTGGATTGATAACTAAGGGTGGGCTGATTTAAAAATAAATACTATGTTAAAAATAATGGTTCCTTAAAATTATGATTATGCTTTATGAAAAATGCTTTCTTAGTTATCATATATGCACTCTCACTAATTTTCATTTTCAGTGTTTGTGCGTCCTGGATTCTATTTCAACATTAAAGTAATCTGCATCTACCCCTCATGATTTCGTACATTTGGATCTCATTCCAGCCTAGTCGCCTTTGCCTGTGCTCACAGAGGTTTGGGTCTCCTGACTTCTCCTTGTATGGCAACCGCTTCTTACACCAGGAATCAATTTTCTTGCTTTGCTGAACTCACTGTAATGCAGCAGAGTCTCGAGGAGGCCAGAACTTCCTAGCGCAAGTTGCTTCCTTTTACATCAAGATATTATTATTGGCTTGTGTGACTTTGTGAGACTTTTACACTTATATTCAATCATGTCAGTGTTTTGACTGCCCCATTTAATAGTTATTATTGGTGAAGGCTTCTACTGTATATAAAACAGACATATCTTTTAGTACGGCCTGTTCTTACCTCTTTAAGGCTTTGCACTCCTAAATAGATTTAGCTATATAAATGAAAATGTGTGAGTCCCTTATTATTTTATTTTTTTATTTATTCCTCAATAAAATTTAATAGCATGCTAAGCTCATATTATATTTGAAGGATTAGTAATGGTTCAAGAAGACACTGAAAAGAAGACTGACAACGGTCCAGAGTATACGCCTGCGTGTAATTTCCTGTCGCAAAGGGTCATTTTGTTGTCTTGGAAACTTTGTGCTAGACACCTCCAGCTGCTGTATCGGGCTGAATGATGCCGTACAGAGTAAGTAGTGCCTGGTAATTAAGGCGGGGGTCTTTGTTTGTTTTTTATTTATTTATTTTTGTCCATGTGGTAGTTAAAATCTGGCAGCTATGTTTGTCCTTGATGAATTCAGCACATTCCAAAATTGGCAGACTCCCTGGTCCTTTAGCAGGCATTGCTGTGCTAAATGAAAGATTTATCCCTCCAGGTCAAACTTATTACTTTTCCTCAAGGTATCAAATAGTTGCCAGATACCTTCTTGGAGGTTTCGTATCACACTAGTAATCAGCATGAGCATGTGCATATGTACCAGGGCAGGAAATTTGTAAATTAACCTTAAAGACAATGCAAGACATCATTTGAAAGCATCGAGGCATCTGTTGGACTATCTATTAAATCAAATTATGCACTCTGTTATATCACATTATGTTGGTATCTTCCAGGCATGCAGCATAATTTTACTGATAAACTCTTGGGGTCATTTTTTTAGGTTAGAATACAGGGCTGTGGCTGAAACTTCATGCTTTTTTTTATATTCATTTCAGAGATGGGCGGTGTCCATGTTGGTAAGGTTTTCATTGTGCTTGAAACATTTGACATTATAATGTTTTACACATGGCAGTCTTGGCATGGCTGAGATCTTCCCTCAATGGTCCTTTGTAAATAAAGGTTATTTGTTCTGTCTTTTCTGATAACTTTCCCTTCTCTATGTGTTTGGCCTTCAGTTAAGACAAACTGTTGACATTTGTTTATTTTGCAAGTCTTATTCTTGTCATGCCCCGGTCGGCCAATCATCCTGTGTGCCACGCCCCCTCTCTACCTCGTGTGGAATCCCCGTGTTCTTGCTGGTTCCTAGTCATGTTAATTACTGGTGTATTTAAGTCCGTATCTGTGTGCCTTTTGTTAGTCCGGTCATTGACAGTGTGCCATTGTGAAGTTAGCTCTTTGTGCTACTCTGTGTTCCTTCCCAAGTCGCCTTTCCTGAATAATTCCTGCGTATCCCCGTATCTTTAGACTCCTGTGCCTGCCTCCCCGCTCTGTACCTGCATGTCATGACAATTCTGGCCAAGTCTCCAAAATGAATAAGGTGGATGAGTTTTAATTTACTTCAATGAAAAATATAACAAAATAAAACTAAAAAATATTTGTGAATACACAAAATTGGGGTCAAAAGAATGTTTTTTTTTCCTTCTTATCCTTGGTTCTTCAAATCAGTCTCTTCAGCTGGTGCTCAAGATCTCTATTGTTGTCTAATTAAATTGTATTCTAACATCTGCAGAACTTCAGTCATACCAGGATCCTGAAACATTGTACTGCTTGACAAATATCATGACTACAGTTGAGGAAGCCAAACTGAGAACGTTAGCTGTTCATACATGTTAATATCCAAACAGAAGACCGGACATTCTGGAGGATTAAAAACATGGTGGCAATTATTAATGAGATGTCATTTTTCTATAGGTGCTTAATTTTTTCCTTTATCATTAAAAAAAACAGAAATAAAATGTCCATAAGAACATAAGAACATAAGAAATTTACAAACGAGAGGAGGCCATTCGGCCCATCAAGCTCGTTTGGGGAGAACTT
>JAODUD010000041.1:6384585-6396555 GCA_026784285.1 Stomatorhinus walkeri | reverse complement strand
TATATTCCCTACAGCAGTGGTTATATTAACCCATCTCACTGCGCAAACAAGAACAAGGTTTATGTAGCGATCTAGCTGAATTCAGTTGCAACAGGTTTTATAAAAATCCTGCATATTTTTGCCTTCATTACTTTTAGCCTACTGTTTAGATACCACGCTGAACCTGGGTGGCATTTACACCTTCTGGTACATAATATAGCGGCGGAAATGAAAAGCAAATACAGGTATCTTGTTCAGATGCATGACGGTAGTGAAGCTACAGTTTTCTGCTTGGTCACATGTTCAGTTTCCATGGCTACCACACTGCATGTCAGCAGGAGCCAGTTTATAGAGAGTTTGTAGAAATAAGGAATCGTCATTATCAAAAAGTGAGCAGAATGTGTACCACATCTTCAGTCTCAATGAGCAATCATTTCATATATAATGCCTTTTAGATTACAGTCTACCTGTGTTTATTGTTTACATTTGTATTCTTCCAGGGTTGCCTGGGGTACTGCCTTGTCAATAGTATATGCTTAATTGAAAAAAATATGCCTTAATACAGTTTCTTACAAATATGTGTGTCGTCTGTAATTAAGTTTTTTGAGGGTGTAACTCTGAAGATGTTGCATTTTTGCTCTTGATGTCCTCTGTCAGAGCCCATTAAAAGCCTCCTCCACAAATGAGTACAAAAAGAAATGAAGTAACTTCAGCCCTTTTCAACCCGAGTCCATTACTGGATAGATACTGATGTGACACCGGTCGAGTTAGTGAGGGGTCCTGTCGTGTTCGCTCTGCTTTCATGACAGGGTCCAACACCAACAGTAATGAAATATTGTCCACAGACACAATAGGGTTGTAAACAAAAGACATGCCTTTATTTAGTGACACTGAAATTTTCCTGGTGTTTTTTTTTCTTCTTTCTTGCAGCTAGGTCTGGTGTTAGTTCTTCTAACTCGCAAGTTTCACAGAATGTGTTAAACAGAAGAATGCTTGCTTCTTGTCAGAAATCAGAGGGAATTCCAGATCGACAGTCAGATAAAATTGATAACAGGCCTTTTTTTCTTGGAAGGAAAAAAATTACGATTCCTATCATTTTTGTTTAATAAATAAGTAATGTTGTGAAGAATAATGAGCATGTGTGTGGAATGAGAGCGACATGGTAGTGGAGTAGGCAGTACTGTTCTTTCATAGCTTCATGACGGATGTAGTTCTGCTGCCTATTTGTGTGGGTACAGTGTGCATGTTCTCCCTGTGTTAAGCGAGTTTTCGCCTGCAGCCCATTTATTTAAGTCATTTAATATCTCTAAATCTGTGTTCCCCAATTTGGTCCTCAGGTGCCCACAGACGGCCCACATCTTTGCTCCAGGAACTGGGAGGAAGCAAAAATGTGGATGGCCAGGCAGGGAGCTGGTAGGGAGCGAAAACGTGGACCGCTGTGGGTCCGTGGCACAAGGAATGGGTTGGGAAACAATATGCAAATTTGCCCATAGAATATAATCTAGTTTAGCCTGCGATCCAGCGATATCTATCCAGGATGTACCCCAGCCCGATGTTGTCTTGGACAGATTCCAGGTCACCCTGGCTGGGGTAATATGTTAGAAAAAGTGTGGCTCTGCATTTCCTAGTGAAGTTGTTATGACCTACCAAAAAAAATTTTGCTCGTTTGTTCAGTTGCGTTGAATCTTATCTGTAGTATGCCAGCTAAATTTTTTCTAGCTTAAACGTTATATAAGTAAATTGATTGAAGCTGTGCTAGTAAGTTGAAGAGATTTTTTAAAAACTGTCCTTAGACAGCTTTGGAAAACTCACAGGACCTGTTTTATAAATAATATTTAAAGACCCACAAACATTAATAACTCATCTGAAGCTGCTCGTGTCATCGCACCTCTGCCTCTTTTGCCTGCTATTTTTTTGTTTATGACATCCAGATGGGAATCAGCAGCCTGCCCTGAAGGCCAGGTGTGATCTCTTCAGGGAGACCGTTATCCAACGACAAGTATACGCCAAACGGCTCTCACACTAATGCTCAAGACGCGCTGTGAAAACTTGTACCAAAGCATGTGCATTTTCCTAATCGAGAAAGTCGTATATATGCCAAAACCTGACCAGCAGTGTGCATCTCAAGTCGACACGTCAACTATCAGTGTGGACGACCACGTAGCTAAATCTGTATGCTGAGCTTGGAAGTAATTGTTTAAATATAATCATAAATAAATAATGGCTAACAGGTCGGACATGATTTAGGCATCTTAATATGATTGTTTCATTGACAGTGTAGACTTTACGTTGAGTGATTTTAGCTCGGCCTACTGCCAGAGGCTGCTTTGTTCCTCTGCCTTGTTTGAAAGTTTCGACGAATGCCTCCGAAAGGACTTCATTTTCTCATACTCTCTCTAAGCTCCTCTCTACTTGATATGTGGCCATGGATTTGATTTGGAAATGTGTCTGCGTTTGATAAAAGACCAGAGAAAAGCATCCTGGATATGAATGTAATTCGCTCCCTGTTTGGTTGCCCTGAGGGGGAAAAAAACACTCATAGAGTAAATATATTTTATCTGCTTGGAACAAAGTACATGTTATGTGAGATTGTGGTGCATGTGTGACCATAGTTTGTGTGAGATCACGGTGTACCTGTGACTGGTGTGTATGCATACAATTCTTGAAAGCAGTCGCAGACTGTAACTCGCCACTGTACTGTGCATAAAAAATAACTCAGAGTGGTAATTAAATGAATGAGTGTGTGGTTGTTTTATGGTTTATATACATGTTAAGATACCAGGTTATTAACATGATGTTTAACAGATATTGTATACAATAAAAATTTTTGGTTAAAATCAATTTAAGAATACAATTTAAAGTAAAGTATTCCTTGTCATATGGATTATAGCAATTAATTTAATTATGCCGCCTATTATCTTAAAGTAGTTGTATGACTAATAAACAGTTTCCTTACCTCGATTGACCTTAATAATGCATGAACAGAAGACAGTGCTGTTAAAGGCAAGTCAAAATAACGCTGACAATGATCCATCAATCCCCAAGACTCCAGGGCAAAAATACACCACTCTATGTAAAATTATATATGCACCACC
This sequence comes from Stomatorhinus walkeri, assembly GCA_026784285.1. Lineage (NCBI taxonomy): Eukaryota > Metazoa > Chordata > Actinopteri > Osteoglossiformes > Mormyridae > Stomatorhinus > Stomatorhinus walkeri. Next base: position 6,393,481 of record JAODUD010000041.1, on the reverse strand, counting down.
AAACTTAAAGTCTGAACACTTCCAACTGTTAAATGCCCTGCTTTGATCTTCCATATACAAATATTTGAAAGATTAAAAAATAATAAAAACTCAGGTGACCCCGTGATCAGTTTTTTTTCTAATTTTTACTAATTCTGAAAAAGAAATGTACATGTGTTTCTTCTTAACCAACCTGGTAGTGCTGTTTGCATTTGTGGGCTGGGCAGTTATCAACGAGCAGAAGTTGATTGGGGAAATCGGCGCAGGGGATTTTCTCATGTCATTTCACAGCTGCAGTTCCTTCTAAGAGAAAATAATGTGGATTGGCTGTGCCATCACTACCTTCTGTGGGCCACCTCACATCCCCCCCAATAGGAATGTAATTATATCTCCTCCTAAAGAAACTCTGAAAGAAAAGCCTCATCCTTTAAAACTTTTAGATCAAAACAGTTAAAAGGTGTTTGTTGTGAACGGCAAATAATCACACTGAAATCATGCTAAAAAGGAATTTTCTCCTTGTTCCAGCATAACAGGCATTCCAAATACCTGTCTCTGTTGCATGACTATATTGAAGTCATCATCTTCAGTCATTATTTTAGTCTCTGGATCTGGAAGGCAATAGATTCAAATCAGCTCAGGCCATTATGTCATAGTGTCGGCTCATGACATGTTTTCGATGAGCTGACTTTGCCTGTCTTCATCAATTCCTAGATTCTCTGAGCGGCTCCTTCCCGGCCACCTCTCAGCGATGTCACCACAAGCCCAAGCGCTGTCTGCCCGTCCAGCAGTGCGGTGGGTTCCCCATCAGCCCACTCCTCTTTCACCCCAACGCCAAGGGCTCGCAGATCATCATGGACCTGGCCCAGAAGGCGGTAAAGAGGCAGGCCAGCTTCTGCAATGCCATTACCTTCAGCAACCGGCCTGTCGCCCAGTACGAGCAGGTCAGGCTAAAGGTATGTCACCGGAAACCAATAAAACGAAACCCTTAATGAGATCAGTGTGTAAATCCAGCCACCTGTCCATTAGTCACCAAAGTGTTCCGGTCATTCCCTACTAGGGCTAAAGGAGCTTTGCGACTTTCTATGTTCATGTCCGTCCTGCTAGAAAGTACTGGGTAAACACTATTTAAATGGTTTGAGCCAGAATAGTTGTCATTATACCCGGAATACCAGTTACGTGGTATCACTCTGTACTTAAGACATATAAGTATTCTGTACGTTTGTGTGCAGTGTTGGTTGTCTAATGAACAACCTTAAGCAGATACGTATTGGAGCCCCATATAAGGGCTTCGTTTTTCAGCATGTTCTGAAACCAGATCCTGTGCTTATCATTAAGGTTTCCGTTGTGTAAATAAAAAGTGTTAAACCATAACAAAGAGGTATTCTCCTAAGAAATCTCATTTCATGCGAAGAATAGCAAATCTATGCACCGTTAATTTACTATTTTGACTATTTAGTTTTTTTGTGACCATTAACTTGTTGTAATTTCATTTTATTTCAATTTTATTTTGATTTATTATTGTCATTAATTATCTAGTTTCCAGTCTCAGTCTAAATTAAGTAATAAAAACCAGAGAGATGGTTCACTGTTGCAAAGGCAGGTCTCTATCAAACAGTTCTTATGTTGTCATGGCTTTGAAGTCTAATTTATCGGAACCTGTTTGATCTCCAGAAACTGGAAAGATAATCTTGAATTAGAATTAATCTTATTGTTGTAAAAGGCAACAGTTACAATGTCAGAGACTTTATGTTCTTTATTTTCTGTGATGTATCAGCCAAAGTTGTTAAGGTTATTTATCAGTAGCCCTATATATTTTTTGAAATGTTAAATCCCGTCACCACTGAAGTAACACTTCAATAAATTGATATTTCATTTATAGTAACCAGACAGTTTGGTTTTCGGTTTTACAAATTCTGATGAGAAAACAAACTTTCCAGAGACTAATTATATTTTATTGCTTTTTTTCCCTCGCTTGTATTACAGTCATTTCAACTGTCTCTTAAATCAATTACCAACAAAGATTTTTTATGAAAAATTGGTTCTTCAGTAGCAGCTGGTTGACACTATTAACCATTTGCATTTTATTAAGACCAAGATAGTCTGACTATGTTATATAGCTGTTACTGTCATAAAGCAATCATGAAAGTTTTAGCCTGTCATGACAGAAACGTTATATACATTAATGTAGTCTATGTTCAGCTGACTGACTGCATGAATAAAAACCAGTTTAAAAATGAGACGACTGCTGATGGTTCATAGCCATTTAATGTTCAGTGAAGCTTCAAAGTCCTAACCATTCTCAGGTTTTGGGGGAGGCTTCCTGTAACGTTTCTAGCTACAGTACATGGGCTCAGAATTGCAATCTCTAAATTAACAAAAACAAAGTAAAAAAAATAAAATTTGAACGTTGAATAAAACCTTTTACTCAGGAGAAACGTTGCTCACAGTTTATCATGTAAGAATTTATGAGGAGTGAAGTCGACATTTTACTACTTTAACTATTTAATGTAGTAGCTAGTGTTTACAGAATTGGGATAAAACATTGCAGGCTTTTGTCTGCTGTCATAGCCTAGAGCAAGGTGTTGGGAATGCAAGAAAAAATATCCAACCGTACTCTTGAGGAAAATGTGGAGATTCTAAGCTACGGGGGTCACTTTGGATGAATCGGAAATGGGACTCCTGTTCCGCAGATTACGAAGAAGCAGTGCTGCTGGAGCGGAGCACTACGGCTTGGCTTCACCGCCAAGGACCCGTCGCGGATCAACCCGGACAGCCTGCCTAAGTACGCCTGCCCGGACCTGGTGTCCCAGAGCGGCTTCTGGGCCAAGGCTCTGCCGGAGGAGTTTGCCAATGAGGGCAACATCATTGCCTTTTGGGTGGACAAGAAGGGCCGTGTCTTCTACCGCATCAATGACTCCAGTCCCATGCTGTTCTTCAGCGGCGTCCGGACTATAGAACCTCTGTGGGCCCTGATTGATGTTTACGGTCTGACAAGAGGGGTTCAGCTGCTTGGTGAGTCAAGCATGAAAATGCGTTAAATTATCATAGAGTAATTCAAGCGTCTCCCTAGACAAATCTATGATCTAGAGTACCTGTTTTTCAGGTGACCGCTAGATTGGCTTCTCTTTATTTCTGAACTATATACTTCATACTAAAAATAAGTCTCTGTCCAGGTCTTTTAAAAACCATATATGTATCCAAGTAGGAGAACATAATAGCTCTGCCTAATTGGTCATTCATCCAAGTGAGTCATTTCCGGCTGATTCCAGTCTCTCTGTGTGGAGTTTTTCAGTAAAAAAAGAACAAGAGTTTGATACAGAGAGGTAGGCTAATGGGTTTGTGGGTGAGATCTTTTCACATCTACAGAATTCAAGTGCCAGATGATTTGAAATTTGTAAACACACACACACACACATAGGCTTATTTACTTCTGTTCCATAATGACTTATATAAAACCGGTCTAATGCAATTATAGTCAACTTTGACTTGACAGTACCTAATAAGGAGAATAATAATAAATGTACCTTTTTTGGAACCAAAGCAAACGACACCTTAGATGTTAAATAGCATGCCTCTATTGTATGCCCTCTGTGAACAATATATCAGTAGTAGAAACGACCTGCACTGTTTTCCAAGAAGAACTCCTGTACTCACTAGGGAATTCATGCTGTCATCCCTTGTGATAAAAATAGAACGGGATCACATGTTTCGTAGATAGCTCATTTAACCTAATTTCAAGCCATTCCAATTGACGGCACTGTGCCTGTCTGCCTGTGGAACAGTGTGGATTTCACATGAGAGTTGTGCCTCAGCTTACAGCAATTACATACAATAGAGACGGGACTCGGGGAGTGTCCGAAAATAGAGACACTTGTGTTACATTTGTCTGCTCAAATTAACTTGCACAAACAACCAAGTTTGGGGACTTCCAAATAGATAGCAATAGTTAGCAGCCACTTTGGCCAAAAAATTATTTTACGAAGTTGGTAGCTCTGCATCATCAGCCTGAAATAAACATGGCTTCTTCAAATATTAAATGCCACTCACATAATTTAAATGTCATTGAAATCCTGCAAAAAGGATGGGTGAGTCTTATTTATTTAAAGATTGTACATTAGACCTCAAAGTCTCTGCTACCAAAACAGACAGATGCATAGACAGTAATGTATAGCATGAAACAGTAATCATATCACCGATGTTATTGTTGACCTCCACAGTATTTTTCAAATCCATTTGTTTAATAGAGAGCCAAAAACAGTGGAAATACAAAATCACAGGTAAAACCCTGAATAATTCCATTTAATAAGCAAAGAATTGACATTATTAGCTATTTATTTATTAACTTATCCTGGACAAGGTCATGTATAGTAAATTAACTTTATTTTCATCAAAATACATGACCTTCATCTTAGTTTGTGAAAGTTTTGTAAACAGTTCTCAGAATGTTTGGTTTGTCATTCCTGTCAATATAGTCAGCTACTCTGATCTTTACTTGTTATCTGTTTCATTATCTTAGAAATGCCATTATTCTAATTTAATTTCTATCTCATGTTCATGTCAGGACATATTTACTCTGCGGGACCAGTTCAACCTTTAAATGACAGGATGTCATTTAACAACAACATAGCCAGTAACAACAAAGAATTTCTCTGTCCTCTGGGGTTGGGGATGGCTTTTCAGTGGTTGCAGGTCTCCTAGATAGGGTCAAATGATATCCTATCCAGGGCAGCAAAGAACACGAGGCTGAGGTAATCCGCAGACAGGATGCCGGGTTATTGCGAGGCACACATACTATAGGCTTAACTGTTAGTATGTCTTTGGGACCTAGACCACCCTGGGAGATTATGTAAGCGCCACACACACATGGGCTTTGAACTACCAACATGGAAGCATGAGGTAGTAGTGCCCGCCTCTGAGCTACAGTGCTGCCCACACTCTTCATAAATACTTTAATTTATTATCATGTATGACCTATATAATCACCTTATTTTTATTTGTTTGTTTGTTCATTTGTTATCGTTTTATTTTTATAATCCATTTTAGTTATTTTAAATTATCCTATTTTAAAGCCATAGGTAAGGAACGTAGTTACGGCAAAATAATCTGTGACACATTCCCTGGAATGCGTGCAATCATATGAAAGCCTAAGAGATTCTTCCATTTAAAAGGTTTGGTGCATATACATGCTCACATGCGTTTTAACCTTACTAATGAAGTTTCATATGTGCTGTTTTTGTACTGCAGTGATACACTGTATAAGGACTCTTTATAGCTAAACAAGTCTTCACCAGAAACTGCTAAATTAAATATCCTAAGACTATTATAAAAGCCTTCAACTGACTTGGATTGCCTCCATACAGGAGAATTGAAAGCAGCTTTCCAGTGTGATACCAAATGAGCTGAGGGTGTTTTCAATCACAGTTTTTCAGCAATTGTAAGATCATTTTCTTGGCCAGTTTCTCTGAGTTTTCCTTTTCACTGTGAAAGACATTTTTGTCTCTGTAACATGCTCAGCCTTTGTTGGCTGTTCTGTGTCAGTTTAGCCAATGTGCTTAAGAAAGCCAGACACACTGTTCAGTCTTGACACTGTAAATGTAGGGGGATGATGATTCCACAATTGTCGTTTTTTTTTTTTGGTCTCCGTTCTAGTGCTGTTTGCTCTTTTAGAAGGTGCCAATTGGTAACGTTAAAGCTAATAATGCCAGGTCAATATGAGAAGTGTGTGAGAGCTGGGTTTATTAACCCAGTGTGGTTTTCAACCTGGGAAGCAATGCCCTTCATCATATACTACCTCTGATATATCAGAATTGGTCAGATCTAACAGACAGCCCCTATTATTGTGATGACAAAGTGACAGCATAATATAAAGTTCTCAGCCTATATGATTTTGTAAAACGATGTGTGCAGTGCATTAACTATTGTCTTACATCTGTGCTACTGTGACGGCAGCTGTACAGCCCACTGGAACAGTTTGTGACAGGGAGAAAAATAACCAGATTTCAGTATTGTAGTGACAGCAGGTCCCAAAATTGTGGCTTATAAGAGCCTGACTGGCTTTGTTTACACTTATTTTGGGGGGAAGTCAGGACTTAAATATCTAGCAAAAAGTTGGCAGATCTCCACGTCTAGTGTGACGTTTCTAAATACGTGACATAAGTGGTTTTGGATTTAAGCTAACTACTAGTAACGGTGCACCCTTCCGAATGTCTGATTTTTTATTTAGATTTTCTAAAATATTTTCCAGCACTTGACTAGTCATTTAAAAACTAATACTCTTCAATTACTTTTTAATCGCTTTTGATTTCTTCTGTAACCCGTACGCAGCGCAGGTGTGTTCATATGATGTCATTTTGGTGAAGTTCAGTATTTTTGCAATAAGCATGCAGATTGTGTAGAGGAAGTGTCCAATGACAGTTGTACAAAGGGGAAGTACTTTTGTCATTTGAGGAAGTGTCAGACAATTTTCGCTGACGACCGTTGTTCTTGTGGCTTTCATTTCTCATAGCTTATGTTCTTTAGCCAAATGCCAGAGTGAATGATGTCCGAGTTGATAGGAAACCGTAAATGCCACCATTTTTAGATCTATTTTTTTAAAGATCAGGTTTAAGCCAGTGGTTAATGTCAGAGCCTTGAAATAACAAGTGAGGCTGTCTGTCCTGTTAGTGCTTACGGTATATATAGATTAGGTGAGTCTTGTTTTTTTTTTCTAGGGCACAGTGAATAGCATGCATTATCACTGCTCAGTGGGAATATTAGGGAACACACTTCACCTGTAAACATGTACATTTCACACTGAGCCTGTTTGTATGGTTGCCTCATATTCTGCAGAAACAAAAGTAAGGTCACTATTCTTCACCATTCTGTAGCTCACTATAATAAATGTAATTTGAGTTTGTGCTTTTCCAAAGCCAGATGATAAATACTGTCTCGGGGCCAAAAAATATCAGCTGTCTGAAGGTTTGTTTAAACATGTAACGTTACGTTTTAACTGATTTAGTGCTACATGTCCTAGATGTATCTTCAGGCTAATAGGGTCCCCTGCAATAGTGGTAATTCCATTGCAAGTATTACTCATTGACATTGAGGCATTGAAATGTTTGATCAGTTCTGCATGCAGACATAACAAATCGTGTCATTTTGTCTTCCTCAAGGGGAAAGGGAGGATAATGACTTTTAGAGTAATTATATTCCTAATGAATGAGGAGGTGTCCACTATAAGGTTAGTGTTTAAAGATTTATTTAAGAGAATTAGTAATTTATTGCAGGAAAACAACGATGAATGGTAAATAATCATAAACAGGGCTAGTATGCATTCAGAACTAATTATGCATTATTATACTTATTTTTGAGTTTATACAAAGTGACTAGCAGTACTTATAACTAGTTCACTAACTAGAATATTTTTGGTCATAGTACAACAAGGACACTTGTGTGAATCAGCCTGGAAAATGAATTGTAGATTGCGTCGAAGTAGAAATGCGCAAGTGAAATTTACATAGCTTACATGGGATTTATTGTCCACGTGTTATGTGTGATTTTGATTGAGATCAGTGTAAACATACTGTATATAACATATAGTCCTGTTGCCATCACTACCAGATATGTGTTTCAGACATTCGAAAAAATGTACCAAGAACAGTAGTGTAATTACTTATTGATAGATGTAAATTGAGACAGGGAGAGAACACTTATCTTGTTTTTGGTAATATTGATTAATAATGGTATTTGATTGGTCAGAAAGATTGATTTTTCTAAGTGACACAATTCCAAACTAAAATATTAATTTGAATGTCATGTTTAGAATGGGATTGTCTAGAAATAATAAACTCTAGCAGGCAAGGCTATAACAATGTGCAAAGATGTCTATTAAAATTATATATCAAACCAAGGGGAAACGTATTGTGCCATGCAATGCAGGAAAAGTCATTTGTGCGTAAATTATAAACATTTATCAATTTCTCATTCCGGGTTTTTGCAAAAGTGACTGTGGCTCAACTTGCTTCAGGTCCACAGAAAATGAGCAGATGTAATATTGGCTATATAATATTTAGAAATTAAATTTTTATTTTAGTTTTTATCCTTGTTTTTACTGTTTTTTTTTGACAGGGAATTGCACTGAATTTTAATATTTGAGTATAATAATTTGTCTAGGACCAAGAGCCACGTTTGAATTTTTCAAATTAAAATGAAATTGAGAATATAATTTATATTTTCCAACTTTACATTGATAGCTAAAGAGGGTCTGAAAATGCAACTCTGAAGGCACTGAAAATCAACTTTTTAACTAATATTATGTTAAATCAGATTCTCCATAGGTCTGGATTATTCGTAGGTATTATATAAAATATTTTTTTTTAGCAGCTATTATCAAAATTTATCTGTTGGCTGAATCTTAAATTAAGAAACACAGAATAAGACAATAATTTGTTTAGATGGGTTGACTGGTTCACTGGACATGTAGTTGTTTTTCTGAAATATTTTTTAATTGCTAAGTGTGTAACCATTGGGCAGCTGATAAGAGAAATAGCATTGTGAATTTAATTACGCCATGACCAAGTAACTAATTCTAATAGCTGGCCTCAGCTTACAGAGGATGACCAGATAAGCACAGCAAGCTCCAATTTGAGCATAACATGTTGAAACTACCCCGGCGGGCTTGTGCTGTTACTTATTTAAGCATTTGTCGTGCTTTTGTCATGACAGTTTCTTGCTCTCGACTCTACCTCCATTCCATCCAGCAACTGATGCACTGGGTGAGCGAAGGAAAAGCTATATGCAACTTGACCTCAGAACTGCAGCTATTACTCATTATTTTACTAGACTGTCCTCATAATTTTACCCCCCTCCCAACTCACAACAGCTCCCAGGCCTTGTCCTTCCCCATCCCCCCGCCCCACAATAACACCTCACCCCCCTC
>JAODUD010000041.1:6332519-6364294 GCA_026784285.1 Stomatorhinus walkeri | reverse complement strand
AACCAACCCCCCCCCCCCCCCCCCCCCCAAAAAAAAGGGTGTGTAGATTCTCCTCGTTTATATACAAGAACCAAACACAAGTACTGGTATAATACTAAGATACTCTCACATACCCATACCTCCATGTTCCTGAATGGATTCTGTTGGCAGTGTGGGGAAAGCCGTCTTCCTGATGTGTTACATAATCTAGTCAACCACCCAAGCTTCCACACTATGTTCGGTATAATTTGCCGCAATAATTTTTTCTTCTCCGCCTTTGACAGTATGTAATTACAACTGCTTCCCTGTAGCTTACAAGACACACCGACAGCTGTTATACTTTAACCGATGAAATGAAATTTACAGGTACTTTTTGTTATTATGTGCGTGTTATAAAAAGAAGACAAAGGAGTTACAATAAACAAAGATAATACATTTTATAGTGTTTTCTTTAGGGCAATGCAAGATACAATGTAAACATGAACATGATACAAAAAAAGAATCAAAAACAAAACAGATTTTTGAAATAAAGTGTAAACGGCAACATCCCTGTTTAAAAAAAATGTACATTTTAAGGGTTTGATTATAAATCCAGATCCCATAATCAAACTGATCTGCAACTACATCTGGCCCAGTACCAAACACACTCTGACAATCCCACTTCTCAAACTTGATTTAGTTATGCTTTAGATGGACTCGCAGATTTCCTTGTACATTTTCTGTAAACAGGAGCCGCCTGTAGTTTAAAAAATATTGCATAAGCATAACGAGAAAAAAATACAAACAAGATTGTTAGCGCCACATTTGGTCCGAGTTGTTTAATGTGGGATGATTTCATGTAGCTGTTAGGCCGTGTGAAAGCAACAACATTTTCTTGTTTTGTTGATCTGACTTTGCTAAGCCCAGAATCTGGTTTTGACTTTGGTTTAGATTGTTAAAAAGGTTTCTGGCACTTTAATCCCAACAATCCCACCTGAACCCAAGTCAACCGTAAACCTACAACTCAACATTCACAACACATTTTTTTTTTTCTTTTTACCTAAAATAAGAAGCTGTAATTGTCTTTGGAGTTAATCATTTCAAATTTCCATCAGATACTGTACTGAGTACATTTATTAGATTAAAGGCTTTGTTTTTCATTTTCATCCTGTAACCTACTGGAGTAATTTATGTGGTACATGTGTGGATTAGAAAGTGGAAGACTTGAAAAGCACAGATGTAAAAGCCAACCCACCTCATGCCTCAAGCATCAGAAGCAGTATTATTATTAAACAATGTTTCCTACGTTAAATATAGCTTTATGTGGTTGGCGACACGGCCGCCTCGGCCTTAACCCAGCAGCAGCGCTCTTTGTAAGCTCGCGTTCTGCCCGTGGAATCCTTTCAACGATTCCCGTAGCCGATCTCAAAGACACATTAAAAGACTTCCAAAGACTCCCGCAGACATCTATCTCAGCAACACACACATAGACATGCAACTACTTTTCTTCATGCCTTTCAATTACTTTTTTTTTTTTTTTTAGCATTTTTCCCTCCATTTTATTGGGAAACCAAAAACGGTCTAGTTCAAGTTGGAGATAATTAAAAACCAGTAAACAAATAAAAAATAATAGAAATATATCTAAATCTTCATTATTTGTAAGATTAGTTTCAGCAGTTTGTCATAAAGCTATTCTTTACAATACAAAGCTTTTTACATTTTAGTATAAGTGCCATAACACTGATTATGGATTCCCAAGACCATTCAACAATGTTGAATTAAAGCAACCATTGGCACGTTTATATAAAATGAGGAAAAAATTAGTTAGTGATAGCATTCCTTCAATGTAAATTAACAGGTTCATCAGCACCAGTATCTTACATCTTGCCTAGTGTTTATGATGAAAGCCTGCTTGCATCACAATATATTTTCTCCAATCCCACACATCATCGAAACTCCATCTCTCCGACATCACCTCCCACACTTCATGACACAACAGAGCACGAACCATCACCATGCACTCTCCGACCTCTCTAACCTCCATCTCATACGCTGACTTGCAAATTGCTTGCTGTGAAAAGGCGCAGCGATCCCATTGTACATGGCTTGAAGGTGGAATTTAGCAGAAGGGTGCGAGTAGCAGGTTAAAAACTGGTAACATTAAAACTGGGGAGGGGGTTACTTAAAAAAATAGATGGGGTCAATAGGATTTGAGAGAAAAAGAACCAGAGAAACATACAATTCTGTGTTCATTTTCAAACTGCCAAGGTTGCTAAACATCTTTCTTAGGTCATCTCTTCAATTCCTTGACAAAAAACACTTAGCCAGACATCTTTACTTGGTTGACTTGGCAAACGTAGACTGACAATCCATTTCCCTTCACACAAACGAATCACCCCATTGTTTTAAACATACACATGTACATCAGGGTGGAACCACAGTCCCCCATGAATCTAAACCAGAGTCAAAATGTCAAATGTCAGAGCTATACCAAAGATTTGGAAAAAATAATTAGAAAAAAAATGAACTCTAATGAAAATGAAAAACATTAGAGACTTGTGGAATCAGGAATAACACTACTGGGTACTTTAAAAATTGCCACATCATCATTTATAAAACTGGATGAAAAAAATCCCAGGGAGACACCTTCAGTGATATGTCAATAAAATTTCAATCGGCCGTCATGGATATACTGCAACATCCTGACCTCTGATTCAACTCCCTTTACCATGGCAACAGAAGAACAAAGCTAGAGGGATTGTAGCCGAAGAACACAAACCTCGTAGAAAATCTCCCCACGGATTACTATGATAATGTTGTGGCAATATCACGGAATGATGGAGACAATGCAAATGGACTTAACTTGGATTAACAAGATGGTAAAAAAATGTATGAAGTATCAAAACAACTAAAGCCTTTAATTAACAACATGCAACTCAAGTTCCCTAGACAGTTGCAGGTCAACCTCAAATAAATCTTAGGGTCAGTCAATATATTTTTTCATTCAATCCCAAGCTCCATGATTTATGAGACAAACATCGGAGGGCATTTGTATGCATTAATATTAAACATAAAATTCCACACATCAAGGCAGAAAGGAAGACACTGAGTCATTATAATCTCATATCAAAATATGACAATGTAAATTGTTTCAGGTCAAACATTAGTAACGTATTAAATTACAAATACATTGAAATTCCCTGTGTTCATCTCAGACGATAGGAGATCTTTAGGTTGTGAAGTTTAGCCTATGCATTTCAATAAGGAAGTTTTGGTAAGAAGCCTTTCTATTGCACATGTCCTCGTTAATTGTGGATTATGCAAAATACATAGGGGAAAGAGGAGTAGAATATCATATAAAGAAAAACTATCAAAAAATGAAAAGAAAAACACAAAATACTATATCACTAACTATTAAGCAAAAACTAAAAGAGCGATTTAAATTCTCTTGTGGTTTCAGAGAAGCAAAAGCAGTGATACTTTTATTTACGCAACAAAAGCAATTACCATTACCATTTTATTACCACAATTACCATTAATATATGCTGTACTAAACATTTGAGTGATTTAACACGTTTACATAATGCCTTCGTCAAGGGGAATAAGGGGAGAGAACAGGTAATGCGTTTGTCTTTTATGATATAATTCATACTTTACAGCCAGAACTGCAATTTTAAGTCAATACTGTGTAATCTTTGCATTAAGGTTGCATATATGCATATAAGTCTGCACCTGTTTAGGTTACACAACAAACCAAGCTAAATTGTCCTTTTTCACTCTTTTCCTGTATTTGTGTTATGCTAAATTAATAACGTCAAATGGACATGTAAAGGGAAGATGTGCAATGGGTTTACATTCATACTACGGTGAACTGCATTTTGGGGTTGTTCTTTCTGAATGTTATTAAATCTTTACAGCTTTTGGGTTTTAAATATTGCTGGTAGAGAATCAAAATGATTGTCTCACCATAACTTGCCAAAACACATCATTGGGAATAAATAAATACTTAATCCGGCATTAAATAAAGCTCAATAATGACAGAGGAAGTGTCCATTATTGCTAAAGTTGCAGTATACAGCATTACAATAGTAATTTGATATTTTAGAAGGTGGAAAATGATGCCAAATAATAATTAAAAAAAAGATTAAAAATAGCTGCATTACTATAAGATAATGGTTAACGCACAATAATTTGATAGAGGTTATTGGGTTTTTTTTCTCCCAAGGGTAGAAATTGACAAAAAAAAAAAGTGGTGTGGTAACAGCTGTCATTCACAAGAGCCTGCAGAATATTTTTTGCAAATAATTAAAGAGGCTCTTGGAAAAAAAATCAAGAATCGAATCGAAAGACCATAGCTTGCTCCAACCCAAGGACCCCAACTGCTGCTGTATGCTGCAGAAATACAATAACAATCCCTGAATTATATAAGGATGCCAAAGTGGTTGACCAGCCTGGCAATAGAATTTATTTTAGTCCTAAACAATGACCAAATAACTGCCCAATTATTATGTCAGAAAAAAGGACATTGTATCTCAGCCCAAAAGAAAATACCTATATTGTACTGTACTAAAAACAGACAAACTACTCTTGTGAGAGACTGTTACATATTCTGCGTATTACAGGTAAAAAAAAAGTATTTAAATTATTATAAATTAAAAAATCTATTAAATAAATATTGTGCTGATTCTGACAAATTATTATACTGCATCTTTAAGTAATGCACTCCAGATATTGAAACATTCTAAAGTGCATTCATTTACAAAAATGAGCCACTTCATTCATCATTATTGTCCGTGTATAATCACACAACAAATCTACTGTCTGCAAGAATAATATCTGCTATCTAGCAGGCACTGTACTTTTTCTAATACTATATTTAACACTGTCCAGCAGAAATTAAGTGAAAAGTTAGTGCTTAACCCAGATGCAGAGCTCACACTATTCATTAGAAAAATATTTCAGCAGTCTTGAACATCAGCCATTTGAAGTAGTATCTTCCTCAGCGCCTTGGCGACTGATTTTGTAATTTGGGAAATAATGCTTTATCTGGAATTTTATAGTATTTTTAATAATCTTTTAAATCAATTAACTATTAACCATTACGGCTAACTTTTAAAATTAAATTGCCAATTTTATACCACAATTTTAGACAACAACTGCAGTTGTGAATGAAACAATCACTGCTCGGCAATATTAGATTTCTTTTTTAATCTGCCCATTTTGACAATGTGTTTTACTTGTCTAGGATCATACACATCAAGTGCTTCCAGATACCGATACTGCAACATACTCGGAACATATTTTTCATTCTGTTTGGGTACTTCAATGAATATATTGTATTTCATGTACACCAATTAAATACTAAACCTACACAAAGTTTTTTTTTCTTTTTTTTTCTCATGATGTCCATTGTTGGTTCAATCACATTTCGGGGTAACACTAAGTAGCTACTTCCCTGGGAGTGCTGTATTTCCAGTACAGTTTTGTGTTCTCTGTAAACTATTTTCTATTCCACTGCAGCAGCAGCGTCAACCGAACACACGGAGCAGCAATATATACAAAATATGTTTTTTTTTCTTCTGGAATTACTGGTAAAAATAAAAAAGAATCTTTTTTCAGTTCATGACCCAATCTCTGTTCAGCATATACTGATACTAGTGGGGCAGTTCTTTTCATTTCGAAAAGCATTCGAGAATCAACTTAATCTTTAGTTTTCTTTGCCATTGACATGAGATGAATTTATTTCAAGTTTGCAGATTCACTCCATAACTGGAATTAACATGATCTGTTATCAGCAATTCTACCTTGTGGAGGCTCTATTGAATAACCCGTTAAATTAAAAAACATGGGGTAAACTTTAGGAAACTGTGCTTGTTAGACAGATTCCCAAATACAAATGATCACAGCAGAAAATCTGCCCAAGGACCTAAACAACTTCAAATTTTAGGCTGACATTGTGTTCTGTATGTCACAAGACTAAGGCAGAAATACATCTCTAAGGAAAACATAAAAACATACAACACTTACAAATAAACAATACATTTCCAAAACAATGAACAGAGCTAAACAGATGTCACTGAGACACCAATACCCTTTTGTAAATCATTAAGCTCCTGTTATGTTCTTATTTTCTTTTTGCAGTTTTGAGAACTCAAGTTTGATCCAATTCCATGTTAAATATTCTTGGACTGAGAACTAATTTTAAATTAAGGTTTAATTTCTTTGGATTCTAAAAGAAACTAATTTGATAATCATCTAAGCTCTTAGGCCTTTGGCACAGTAATGAATTTGGTGTTTTTTGAATAGCGATTAATATTCAGTTGACTCTTCAGTATACTATATGTATTGAACATAATCAACAAAGGCACCCATTTGGCAACCTGAAAACACGTGAATTGTGCATGACACAATCCTGCAAGACTCCATTATGAACCCCTCTGAAAAAAGGTGCTACTGCCTTCTTTTTACTTTCAAAGTCGACAACATCCTCTCAATGCACTGAGATTCCAGAGAGGCCCCTCCCACCTTCAGTTATTTGTTCAAACTGACAATAGGCCCGCTGAAATTTTACAGTCTTTGTGTGTACATTTAGTAAACCAGCACTAAAAGTGTCTCTTTTCAGGTGATATCGCCCCCCCCCCCCAACTGTCTTTAAAACGACTGTACAATATTTTAAACAATGTTTTTGTAACATTACTTCTTTCTTTCCAAATAGTTGGATGGCACCCATCCCTTTTGAGGCCGTCCACCATCAAGGACCTGGCAGTACCACCACCCATTCGGATTCCGTTCCAAAACTTCCAAACTGGTTCCTTCTGAAAACCCCATTGTTTCTTCATCGCCACGGTAATCAGCTATGGAGGTGTAAACTTCTTTGAGGTTGTTGTGTATGAGGTGGGATTTCTCAATAGGTTTGGGTTTCACGGTGGACACCGGGATGCCATTCTTCTGGGCGACCCTGCTTAGCGTTTCTGTACTGCCCATGCCGGTCTTGTCCGTCTGCTTGACCTTGGCATCAGCAATCTGGGGACGGACAACGGTGAAAGAAGAGTTGCGACGTATGGCCGTGCCTGACTTCACCTGGTCGGTGGAGTTGAGGGACTCATTTCTCCTGAGGGACCCTGTGTGGATGTTGGTATCCTTGACAGGCGTGGGCACGAAGACAGATTGAGGTCGCACTGCAACCTGCCGGACCCCGTTCCGCATCTTCACTGAGCCGTTAACGAGGCCAGTGGGTTTTCCGAAGCCACCGGGTGGCTTTGATGGAATGGGTGGAGTGACCCGCCTCATATTCTGGTTGATGTTGTTCAGGGCTTGGACCCTTTGTTCATTTTTCTCCAGGCTGTTGGACTTGCTCATGCTCCCCTGCTTAGTAGGGGTGCCGTCTGACTCCGAACCAGCCGTGTCAGACTGCAGCCGAAGCGGCTCCAGGTAGTACGTGGGAGCCCAACCCTCTGTATCCCCGTATCTGATATACCACCAGCCACTTTCTTGCTTCTCCAGAACCTCCACCTCCACTCCTGCAGGGAAGCTAATTTCAGAATCCTGCCCTTTCTCATAGCTGTCAGTGGTCCGGTAGAAGGAGGTCTCAAAATCTGAGTCACCCCTGCTTCCTTTGGAGTAAATGCTGGACAAATCAGAGGTGCTCCGCGAGGACACAGAGTCCTCCGAGGAGATGACAGAGGCAGTTTCTGAGTCCTCACCTCTGGAGGCTTTCAGACCATGCTTCAGTTGGCCTGTTGGCCGAAGCTGACGTCTGAGGGTGCTGATGTCCATTTTCTCTGGGCTCTGAGGCTCTGATTTGGCCAGAAGTGGTTTAGGTCTCACCACAGGCTTGGGCTTGGTGGACGGGCTCTGGCCTATTTTTGGTTCAGCATCTTTCCTGATCTCCGTGTGTTTAGTGGGCCCTCGGCTGGATTCATCGAAAGAGGACCTGGAGCTGGCCTCCTCGGCTTTGGTCAGGGACTGACTTCTGTTCATTTCAGGCTGTGGTTTCTTAGGTGCTTTTCCACAACCCAAGGACATTCGAGAGCATGTGACTTTGCGAGCTGCAGAAAAGGAATTTGTCTTTGCTGAGTCAGAGTCACCGCTGGAGTCTTTGCTGGAGCCAGGGTCCTCGCTCTGAGGCCTAAAGCCATCGTTCTCATAAATAGTCTCCTCTTTCGTAATGTCCTCTGTGGACTCCCCTACCTTGAAGGATGCGCTCTGCAGAAGAGAAGCAGAGGAATTCTTGGAAAGTGGCTGGGAGATCTTCTCTGAAGGGTCATCGATTTTGATATCCAGGCAAGACCCTTCTTTCAGGAAGTCTAGCTCTGCTTCCAAATCAAGTCCAATAGCAGGAACATCGTACTCAGGTTCCTCGTACACGGGCTTACTGGGAGATTCGGAGGCTTTTGCTGCCGGGCTGCTGGGTGCAGTTCCCTCCTCAGAGTCCTGCTTCTTGATTGGAGGAGCAGGGGGTGGGACTTTGGGCCTGGTGAGAGTGCTGGTTCGCCTACTAAGGTTGGGTTTCTTCCTTTTATCAATATAGGAGCAGGGGGCCCAACCTTCCATTTCTCCAATCTGTACATACCACCACCCACCAGAGTTCTTCTCTATTACCTGCCCAGGGAAACATTTATAATTAAATATTATGTGAACATTAATTCATTTTCTTTACAGATTTATCTTTAGCATCTCAGAAGAAAATGACAAGTGACTAATTATTCAGTAACACTTAGTATGAATGCTATGCCTATACCAATCTATCAACACATTTATAACACATTATAATGCATTCATAAAGAAATATAAGCATGCCTATAAATATTTAGGAAAACGCATAGCACATTACAGCCGTGTTTATTATGCATTAGGAATGCTTTATGAAGCTTTCATCTATAACGCACAATAGATCCACTTTAATGTATTATGACTTTCAATAGAAGATGCTGTAATATTTTATTAATTCTTATACCGATCATTATAATGCATTATGAAGGTATCTATATTGCATTATAGATCACAGCTTTAAGTAAAGTCCCATAGCACAAAAAAATGACAAGTAACCAGTTATTCCAATTTACAATTAAATCATATATAATACTTATACAACCAATATTGTGGGTATTTAATATTTAGCACTGTCGCCTCACACCTCTGAGTCTCCGCCAGGGTTCTGTGTCTGTGGAGTTTGCATGTTCTCCTTGTGTCATTGTGGGGTTTCCTGCGAGTTACTTTGGATCCCCCACGTGTGTGTGTGTGTGTGTGTGTGTGTGTGTCTGTGTATATGCCCTACGATGGGTTGCTGCCCCATCCTGGGTTGTTCTCTGCCGTGCACCCATAGCCTTTGATACACTTTCTTCAGAGCTTATGTGAATTTCAGTCTCCAGCTGAGCCCACCTGGCTATGTCTATGTCACCGGGCTCTCATATGCCAACAACAAGTTCGATTGCTCAATTATTAAACCAGTTTCCTTAGTGGCAAGTAAATTAAATTGAAAAAAAAATTATAAAGAAACATGTGTGGTACAGATATTGTGGTTGACTAACAATTGGCTTTAGCTGTGTCATATATTATTTGTGTCAAAAATGCTTGTGGAAGGATAACTCATTATATAACTGTACTAAATAAATCTCTTTTATGTATAGCACCCCTGCATTCAAACTGTGAAGAATTTTCTAGATTACAGGCCAAAAGCATGTAATATAATACAAGAAGCAAATATTCTAGCTTTGCAAAAATTTCATGGAAAGAAAAATTAATGTCCTCATTATGAGAAACCTCAAGTTTATCATGGCCTGGTATACAGCACCATAACACTCACATCAGCCTTTTGTCCTCCACGGAAACTGATGCCATCAGATATACAGGACTGGAACTCCGCAATGGTGTAGTACTCAGCTTCAACACTAGGGGGCTCTGGTGGTTTTGGCAACTGAAATCCCTTCAGAACAATTGAAAAGGGATTTAAATAAGCATACAATCACTTGTGTTCCACTTTTATTTGAATATTATCCTACCCAAGAGAAATATAAGTAAGAGACTGACCAGGCTTGTCTCTCTTCGTGGAGGTGGTTTTTGTCTGAGGTTTGGAGAGCCTTAAAAAATGCAAATATAAACATGTTCATGGCAAATCAAGCCAATAAACACACCGGTCAATAAATTTACTGAAATACTGCAAAAATAAACATATTATTACTCCTACTAACAACAATAGCAATATTAATATATATTAATGAGAGTTTTCAAATGTATCCAAAAAAAATTAAAAACTCATAAAAACTGCAGAAATATACAAAATCTGGAATTAGTACATTGTCATAAATAATAAATAATAAAGGTGGAAATTTCAGGTCCAGAAAGTACAAATCCAGACCAAGATTTTGTTCCAACCATCCGACTGAGTATCTGTGAAAATGACTCTTTGTGCTCAACTGGTTGGTTGGAACAAAATCTTGATCTGGATTTGTACCATGTGGACCTTAAATACCCACCCCTGTAAATAAGACAACATGCGTGAATTAAATAAAGCACCTAGGAGCCCTGTGGTTTGTTAATGATGCTCACCGATCTCCACTCTGTGAGGTGCAATACGGGCTATAGCTGGGGAGCTCGGCTCTGCTTTCGGCTTGGTGTCCAGCAGGGCGGCGCCACCACTGCTGCCACCGCTTCCAGCGTCCTCACAAGGAATGGGGAGGCTGATCTCCTTTTTGGTGACATGGGGCTCCTCAGGCTCCTGGTCCGTCTGCACGTCCTTCTCGCTCACCGCCTTCTTGTTCAGCAGGTTGCTAATCTCCATGATATTGCCGATAATCTCCACGGGGCCGGTCAGAGTCTTTTTGCGAGGGGATAGGTCATCTTTCAGCTTCTTGAGATAGGAAGCTGGGGCCCATCCTTCCTTTCCTTGGTATCTAAGAGGGAGAGCATTCATTCAGTTAGTGCTCAACAAGCAACTTTTGCAGAATAAAACTTTTGGTAACACTTTACTTAAAGCAGTCATGTACAATGCCTTATAGATTCCTTCATGCATTATAATGCATTCATAATATATTACAAACACAGCTGTAGCTATTTATGAAAAGGCAGAACATATTATGGTCATGCTAATTATGCATTATGAATGCTCTATGATGCTCTCATCCATAATGCACTATAGATACCTGAATAGTGCATTGTAATGGTCAGTATAAGAATTAAGGATGCTATGTACTGCATTATTAAGATATCTTTAGTGCAGTATAGATTCATAGAGTATTCATAATGCATAATAAACATGGCTATAATATGTTATGCATTTTTATAACTAGCTATACCTGTGTTTATAATACTTTATGAATGCATTATAATGTGTTTTGAAAGTAGCGATAATGCATTATACTTGAGTGCCTTACGTAAAGCGTTACCAAACATTTATCTTTGGCTCAAAGGCTTTAAATGTTCTTCAGATGTCTTTCTGCATTACGGAGAATGGTTGGGTTTGCAACCTTAAAAGCCACAAATTGAAGAAAGGAACAAAACCAAGGATAATAGCTCAGTGTGGAAATGCCCCAAGGGGCAAGTAAACAGAAAACAGAAGCCAAAGATTAAACAGGAAACGCAGACCCTAAAATGTAGGAGTGTACGAGATATCACATCACAACAGGGCGTGAATTTACATTGTAGAAAGAAAAACTTCAATATTGCCAAATGAGTCAGAGGTACCGTCCTTTTCAATTAATATTTTTCTTTAAAGGGAGGGATTACTTAACTATTTCTGACAGGGGTGTGGGTTTGAAAATGATTTGTACTTAACCCACATGCAAATAAATAATAAACAACATTCAAATAGTAAAAAATCAAAAAATCTCAAACCACCTTCGCAGAATCATTGTTCTGCATCACAGTACATTCCTAGAATAGGAGTCGATGCATAGGGGCTCTCACCTGATATACCACCAACCTTCCAGGTTCTTCTGGATGACCTCCACGGTAACCCCTTTTTCGAACCCAATCTCATCCTTTCCTTGGCTGGTGTAGGGCTGCACTGATACATACTTCTCCTCTTAAAGTAGAAGGAGAAAAAGGAAATGAGCACCATAATCTCAACTCATTTAATCACGCCAGGGCGTAATCCACAACCTAACTGAATTTTTCTTTGATATTCAAAGTCGATCAACGTATTTGCTTTGCTAATGTCTATGATGCTCTCATTGCTAGTCTAGGAACGTCTTCTTGGAGTGTTTCCCGATTTCCCCAAAATCTACAGCTACAACAAGAAGAGAAACCCGGAAGGGAACCTCGGTGACAGCTCCACGGAGCCACTCTCCGCGCGATAAGCTTGGAGGAGTCTCAAATCAGTCCTGTGGCCTGAGTCAGACAATGCTACCAGGAAGCTGATAAGAGAATTCCAGAAGACTCCCAGCGCACTAGGCGGTGGGGGCATCAGGGTGGCTAATCAACATAGACTTTCATGGCAGGGGCCAGATTCCAATCAGGCTACAGAGAAACAGATACTGAGATAAATAAAATAAATAAATAAACATGTGTTTTTCTACTTCCGTTATACTTGGCAAACACCAGAGCCAGCGCACGCTGGCGGGCTGTCAGCCCCACCCATTTTCCTGCGTACTGGGCTGAGCGGCTGGCTCTGTCTGCAGGATTACAAAAGGCCTATGAGGGGGCGAGCCCTGATGGCCATCGCACCAGACATGTTGGCGTCAATCATCCAGGGCAGGGAAACGTGGTACAGGCCCCCAGGGAACGGAACCCCATCTGGGCCAGAAAGAAGGCAAGAGTGCTCTTCACCAGCAGCTGAAAGCAACGAGCAATAAACGGAGAAAGTGGGCGAGGAACCTATTTCATTCTCAAAAACATGACTTCAGCATGATCTAATGGTACTATCGGAGCCCAGTCCACATGTCTATCCCTCTGAAACAGACTGACCAAACCCGAGACACCCTGTAGTCAGTCAAACAGAGCAACGTAGAGAATATTTGCCCGTGGAAGTGTGCTTCAACACCTCATCAAATGAAGTGCTCTCAAAAATATCAGCACAACAAGTCTTTTCGGTTCTTGGCTGGATCCATTATAAGACTATAAATGACATGCTGGAAATGGAAAATAGCCAGCGTTTTACAGCACTGTAAAAAAAAAAAAAAAACACATTC
The DNA here is from genome assembly GCA_026784285.1 of Stomatorhinus walkeri. NCBI lineage: Eukaryota > Metazoa > Chordata > Actinopteri > Osteoglossiformes > Mormyridae > Stomatorhinus > Stomatorhinus walkeri. Next base: position 6,351,209 of record JAODUD010000041.1, on the reverse strand, counting down.
TTGGCTATTATCCTTGTCTTCTTGGCCAATTCGCTCTAAGAATGTGTCCTCTAACTTCCTTTCACAAGATCAAATCAGGGGACGGTTTCCATAAAAGAATGTCACCATTCTTTATACGTGAAGGGAGCAGAGTACGTATAATTTAGGCCTCATGCCGTCGAGAAAAAACCTTAACGATTTAAGGTTTTGGTCCATGTCTCAGATGTATGCATGTCACTTTCTCCACAGATGTGATGCTTGCGACTCAGCTGAAAAGTATGTTAAGGGCAAATAATTTGTAAAGACAAACAGAAACAAAGCTGCTCTCCAGCTGGGCTTCATTAGTGGGGAAAGATGCTCTGTGACAGAGAGATACTGAATGACACTTTCTCTCCCTCTTTTGTATAAATCGTTTCTGCGGCCCTCCGTTCGCAGCTACAAGGGAGATCTTCCGGTTCTGTTTTTCATCACGTTGTGCTTTGGCTCCTCATGATATTGCACACATACTTCTGTTAGCGCTTACAGTACCAATGCAGAGGAAGGAATACGTCTGTCATGTCCCAGGATGTCAAATCTAGGACTTCCGTTCCTCAAAGGTTAAATGACGGTGTATGGATATGGCAGGCACACGATCATTGCTGGATGACTGCTCACTTCGCATTAGTAATGCCATCCTGTCCCTTTCAGGGAAAATTCTACATATTTTTCTTTTCCTTTACTTTAAGCAAACATGCGCTGCCTGACAGCTTTAGTGCTGCCCAATTAACCACATAGCAAAAAAAATGGAGGGGAAAAACTCCCTCCCCCACTCTAAACATTTTTCCAACAGTCAGCAGTATTTTCATGCTGGGATTATTTTGAATGGTGGAAAAATTCTCTCTCCTCTAGTAGACATTAGCTGGCTTGCACTGTGTAGCTTGCCAGCAGAAACCTTGGTCTGGACTTCAACACATTTCTCTCACTTGAATCCTGCATCTGGGGTAAAGGGGAACAGTATACTTGTTAACCTCGCCATTCTCTGTCAGTCAGGAGACTCAGTTGCTTTAGTCATAGGTGCCTGCTTGCTAATCCTCCCTGGAGTTGCTTTTCCTTCTTGAATTCAAAGGCCGTCTTTCCCCCCTTTTCATCGAAAGCCCCTTAATTATCACCCAGCAAGCAAGATTCATCCTGCCTGAAACCCTGGCAATTCTTACCTTTCATGCACGCAATGACAAAATTTTAATTTTGCGTAATTATTCGTATTTATAAATTAATATGTGAATATATAAGATATATATTTCCCTTGTGCCAATTGGTCCCCAGGCAACTGAAATTCTAAAGGAAATACTGATCACTCTACCCTCTCAGTAGAATATGAAAATAAAGTCAGTGTAATAAAACACTCACCACATCCAGTAAAACTTAGAGTTACACCCTGCCCCCCCACCACCACCCCCACCTGAGGTCAGACAAATCCATCTTTCTGGTAATACATCGCCTCTTACTTCCTGTTCAATCAGATACCAGTCTGACGCATAACAGTCATAGCAAACATACAAAGCGGCCGAGAGGTTAAAGGCTAGGTTAGGTTTATCATCCTGGTTACACGACAACACCCAACAGCAGTAAATGCAGTTAGACTGGGATTTGTTTCTTTTGTGGTAACCCTAGATGCAATTGAAATATATCTGAGGACATGTGTCAATTCATTCCAGTGATTTATGCTCTGAGCACATGTGTCAATTCATTCCAGTGATTTACGCTGCTCAGTGCAGAAAATCGCATTAGTCTTCCCAATTTGTTCGATTTTGTTCGACGTATTATTATTATACTTCTTAGACAGCCCATTATATTATCTGTATTTTTTATATTAAAACGGTATTACATTATAAAGTAATTTATTCTACCTTTCCATTTTCAATTATAGAACTAAAGCTATTTATTTGGGCTTAGAATATTATAGCGAAACTATAGGGAATTCATAGTGACCGACGCAATTAATACATCCCACAAGAGTGACTGCAGCTGCATGGCTATCATGCAAAAGCTATGACATGTCCATGCTGTACTGCATGCAAAGCGAGAGGAGATGGGGACACCCTGAGTTTCTCATCACCTCGACTCTGCTGTCGGTTGACAATGCCGCCTAGCGTCCATCGCCGGTCCAGCCTCTTCAGATGAGCCTTCCGCCGCTTAGTGACTGATGAGCATGGATCATGAAACCGAAAAGAAACATGGACGTAAAACCAAAAGGACAGACAAAAAACATGTACGAACTAAAGAGGTGTTATTAGTCACAGAGACACCTTGTGTGGACGACAGACACAGGGATGTTAAAGATCCCTGGTATTATTAGTGTTACAGGAATGAGTAATATAATGGAATGACCACTGTGTAGCCTCAAACAGCTCAACCATTTGTAAAATTAATGCAGGAGATTAAAGTGGTAATTAAGGCTAGCTTGGAGACTCATTACATAGATGGCACATCGTAAAAGTTAATATTCAGCGCAGCAGCACAGGTAATATCTTCATAATTTTAGGTAATACCTGAGAGCTAATCCTGAAAAGACTGTGGTTGCTGAAGGTAGCTGGTCAAATGCAGCCATTAGTATGACAAACGACAAGGATGGAGTTAGTCGCTTTTCCTTCCACCCTCATTCAAAACACTGGATGTACACTTTTGAAAAGCATTTTGGAGGACTCTGGATGAAAACGAATAAATGGAATTGAAGTTTAAGGAATGATTGTGAGTGATTATGCATTAACTACTAACAATACAAAGTACAAGCAGTCCCCAGGTAATGAATGAGACCCGATCCCCAAGTCTGTCTTTAAGTCAAAGTTGTAGGTAAGTTGGAAAAAGAATTATATAATATACAACAATAATAATTATTCAGTAATAATAAAAATAACTACATATGGTACAGTACTGTACTTCAAGCAGATGAACCACTGAAGCTGCACAATGTTTTTGCAAACATCATAAAATCACATGTGCGTTATTATCATGAAAACATATTTAATCCGAATTTTTTATTTGATGGACTTTATGGCAATTCATTCATCAGTACGAGATGCCCGTAAGTTGGACGTTCTTAGCCTGGGGACTGTTTGTACTTGTTTATCCTTTTTAAATGAAAATCTTCAACATGCAGTCCATGATATCTGCTACGGTCTGGGAACGTGGCGTTGCAAAAAATAAAATAAAACAAACATTTACAAAGGCATAGCTAGTTTACTAGGGTCCGTGATTGCATGATATGTAGGACTTGTAGGGAGATGTCAAACTCCAGTCCGGGGGGCCGGAGCCCTGTGTAGCTTAATTCTTTCTCTGTTCCCCCATGAATGATTCGGCTCAAGAGCTGTGTGGTAATTAGCACAATGAGTTGCAAGGATTGTGCAGGTCTCCAGTCCTCCAGGACTAGAGTTTCACACCCCAGATCTAGTCAAACCAAACAGTAAAAGGACAGAGTTTCAGTCACCACTGCGTGCCTTTAGCATGTTAGCCAGGTCCCATGTTTACAAAGACAAGAGAATAACTGGACTTGTGTCCCAGAGACGCTAGCTCTGACATAAAGCTATCTTTAGCATGGCGTCAGCAATGAATCACCATGGGTTAGGATAGCCGGAGAAAGTGATGAAAGTACCCCTGATAGATGTACGAAAACGTATGACAGTTAAAAGAAAGTTCCTGCTCATCAGAGCGGGCATCCTTCACAATGACAAGCGGTAAGATCAGCCCCTCCAACGCCTATACTTGTGCTCCGTATCACATTTCGATAACAGGGCGAATCACCTCCTTCACGCTGGATGGAATTGACTTGCATAGAATTCTTTAGCAGTTCACATGTAAATCCGAGTAAGTCTGCAAAAATACGGCACCTATTCTTCCATCATAATGCAGCATATTGCCAGGCTCTGTCCATAAATGGCCTTTTTGGAGTGCACCCATCAGGTGTTAAAACAGCAATCAACAGCACAGAAGCCAAGTTTTATTTTAAGCTCCCCTTTAACCCCCTGAATATTATTATCCTTAATAATGGGTGCTGAGAGAACATTTAAAAATCTATCTGTAATGGAGGGAGACAAACTAAACCTATTTTCAGTTCTTTTCCCCTCATTTGACTCCATAATTGCTATATCAGATAGGTGACCCACAGAGGAAAATGTTATTTAATGGAAAAAACAGAGGCAGTTTCGCTTACAGTGGATTATATTACACTGCAAACTTTAATAAGCAGTGCCTCTGACCACCACTGCAAATATTAACAGAAATACCCAGAGAGGATTATGGGATTGGTGGTCTGCAAAGGGCACTGAATGTAGGACAGTCAGGACATTTGGAGAGTTCTCTTTTTCCTCCGTGGTGTCATTAGTACAGTAAGAAAACAACCAGGATGGCTACCAACCTGTAACGATTTTCTACTGAGAGGCACCTTTACTAGACAGTCTGTGAACCACTTCTGCTGAAGCTGAAACTTTAGATAGATTCCCCAAGGTCAGAAGAAACATGTGAAGTCTTACTCTTGTGACCCTCTAAGCCTTTTTCATCATGTGGGGTTTAACTCCTAGGCAACAGTCTTTTGTTTACAGGTTACATAGGAAAAGGGTCTCCTCAGTAATCATCATTCTGTCGATTCAGTTTTACTATAAGTTAACAGGTTAAGGTCAGGAAGGATAGAGCAGATGGCTGTTTTATTGTAGGATCAAGAACTGTACTCCATAAACAGACATAAAATGGAAATTGAAGACATATTTCTTTAAAAAGTCGTTTAAAAGAAAGAAATAAATGCTAAACTGGAAAATTACACCATCCTCATGGGACATTGTTTGGTGCTTAGCATCGATGAACAGCTACGGTGGATACCAAAGTCATCATGAGCGAAGTGCAACTTGGAGAGATTGCGGTCTGTGATATTAACCATATCCCCAGAGTGCGCTGCAATTCCACCTAGCCTGCAAGTAGGACACAAAGTGCCAAGCTCATCTATGATCAATTGATTATGATCAAGTGCTGTTTCTAGAATGTGACATTTCTTTCACTTCTCTGTGCTGCAACAGAAACCTCTGCTGTCCCAGTAGACACATTAGATGTTATAATAAAAGAAACTGGATCTGATCACACTGATGTCATGCTGTCATTAACTGTGTTTATGGGCATTATGTTATCGGTATATTTTATGTAAATCTCTAAATCATTCAATCAAACCAAACGATCGAGTCTTTATAATAGCAGGACGCAATTAATTGATACTAATTTAAAACATTGTGAAGGGGAGCTAAAACTTTTTTACTTTATTCATATACCTTAGAACCTATATTACAAAAGTCAATAAAAAATTACGAGTGCATTAATTATGTCATTATGTAATTGGTCAGTAGTTTTCATTGCACTGAGAATATGGGTGTTTTGCAATGTGTCAGCCACAGCATGTAATTCATTCTAATTTATAGAGACATTTTAAGCCAGATGTCATGTATTGTAGTTGTTTTGGGGGCTTTCAGACATTGCTCTCAGACTGTGCATTCATAGTTGTTATCATGAAACCAGAAATTGTATCATATCAAGCCATATTATATGACAATACATTATATATGAAACATACTTTAACATGTAATCAAATTGGTCATCACAAGCAGCATGAAGAATACCTGAAAGTTTTACAGTTTCCCACCCAGAAGTATCATTCGCTTCCTACCTTCTCCAGTCCTGGAGGTGCTCAGGTCCAGATCATCACGGGTACCGCTATGGGAGTCCAGGTACGTGGCAGGAACCCAGCCCTGCTCTTCCGCAGTGCTAACAAACCACCACCCTGACGGAACAGCACACACATGCACCTCCATCAGTGACAAAGTGCTGGGTGCAGATTAAAGCCAGAACACATGCAACGTGGAGTAAAATGCCCGATATAAATGATGTTTTTTTTTCTGTGTTTAACTGTGTTTTCTGTGTTAACGTTAACCGCAAAACTTGGAGGAAAGACTACCTTCATGATGCGTCCATTATGCATTCATAAAACATTCAGTGTATCTTCATAATGCATTTATAATGCTTTCATAGAACGTTCATAAGCAGCATGTAACAGTAACCTTAACATCCTAACATACCTTAACAGCTTTAATATACATTTATAACAAACATCATATAATTATAATGTTTGTTATTATCATATTATGTTTGTTACTAATGTATATTAAAGCTGCAAAAGTATGTTAGGATGTTATACTTCCATGCTGCTTATTAATGCATTATGAAGGTGCACTGAATGTTCTATGAATGCATTATGAAGGTGCACTGAATGTTCTATGAATGCATTAAGAAGGTGCACTGAATGTTCTATGAATGCATTATGAAGATGCACTGAATATTCTATGAATATATTTCAAAAGTAAAGATTCTAAAAACAGGTTCAACAGTGCGTTCACACTTTTAGTCCACAAAATCAAAGCATACATATCATACCAAAAAAGCAAGAACCTTCTCATTTAAAGAATTAAGATTGTTAAGATCGGATATGACTGATCATGACATGATTGATACGAAAACCAACATATTAACCAGGAAATCCAAATTTAAAATATAACATACGTCATAATGTATGACTTTATACATGGTATAATCTCATTTTATATATACAGAAAGTCTGGAGCATTATATAGTACTCAGAGTATTTCAGGTTTATTATTCAAAGACACCAACTCACGACGCACCTTCATCAGCCTTGCGAGTGCCCCTGTCTAATGCACATAATCCCTACTTTGTGTCTGAAATATTGATATTAAGTGTAAATGCAATTAACGTCGCAGATGTGTCCCCTGATCACGAAAGCAGATGAAGAGCATGGGAAATTAAACACTCTCTGCTGAAAGGCTTTTCAGAAATAATAATTCATATGTGTGCAATAATTCATAATTTTAGTTCCAAATGAAAGGCAAAAAAAATAAAAATGGGACAGTACTGGTCCCGCTACTGGCTGCATTACATCTATTTAAAAAGCATGAGGACCCCAGTGTTGATATCTGTCTTTGGATTCACAAGAACATTATTCATGTCCATAATTTGGAAAATATGGCATCATCCTAGAAACTAATTTGAAGCAGATTGGAAGTACTTGGAAAATTATTAGGATGTAGGGAATTTTGAGTACCACATGCTAGCAAATAGACAAATGCAAGCTTTGCGATCAATAAGGTCAGAGATGTGATTTTTGACAGTTCCCCGGTTTCAGATTTTAAGAGGTGGATGTACAGGAAAGTAATGTGATAGACTTACAGTACTGTGAACTGGCGTCAAAGGCTGTCGAGGCTGACTGCACTCTCTCCATGGATAACAAATGTTTTACTGATTATGCCGGCTTTTAGGAAGACCCTGTACACATCTGAAAGTGAATGCCCATGCCGATGTCCGACGCTGGAAAAAATGAGCTCACTGTCATCGAGGCGTGGATTAAAGCGAGGCTGTCAGCATTAGTGTAAGCTCAGAGCATCATGACAGAGGAACATACAGACTGCTGCACGCTAGCTGTGAAAGTCAGGTTCGTTTCAGTGTCATGGACACCAGGGCGCCATTGGATAGAACCTGGCTGACAAACTGATTCAGCTAATAAATATGATCATAGATTAAACCATAAGCCTGCAACGTTACCTCATGTAGGTCTGTTCTGCATCTTTAACGTTGACTCAACGTTAATGTGTGAGTGTGCCGTTAATTCTATTACACTCAGGTTCAGTTCCTTTTACGTCTGTTACAGTTGGTTGTTGGCTGTGCACATTACAAGTACGGAGATGTTTTGGCAAGACAGCTGACAGAAGACAACTTATACAGAGCAGGTGCTGATAGCTAAGATCAGAAAAGTATGGCTGTAATTACTGAGGTCCTTTACGGCGTGCACATATTCAAAATGACCAAAAATACTAGCAAATTCAACAAAATTAACACATTTTATGATGAATTCTGAATTCTGGCAAAAGAAATGACAGAAAAACAATCAGAAAAATTAAATTTAATTATGTCATAAATGAATTTTAATAGAATTCACAGTACCAAGACAACACTGCATTGAATCAGGGACATAGAGTAAGTGAGGCTTGAATCTTTCATCAATTATGAAAATAAGACTTTCATGATGGGATAATTTTTCAGGTTTAAGTTTATGTCTCATAGCAAAAACCAAGGAAAAGAGCTGCATGATGCATTATTTGTCTAATATTTATTTATAGTCAAATTACTTCTCTTTATACATTAGTCAATAGGAGAAAAGATACATTCTATCCAGATTAATGAGGTCCTTTTAATTACATCACAGCAGAATAAATTGAAATGGAGCAAAACATGAAAAATATGAGCAAATATGGGTACTGGCATTTACAAGTTTATTAAATTCCTTTAGAATATATTGCTCACTGACATTTTACACAGAGGTGGAGATTTCAGGTTCAGAGAGTACAAATCCAGACCAAGATTTTGTTTCAACCAACCAGCTGAGTACTCTGTGACTGTGACTCTTCTGTTCTCAACTGGTTGGTTGAAACAAAATCTTGGTCTGGATTTATACTCTCTGGACTGCAAACATCCACCTCTGAATTTACAACATTACAAATTACAAAATAACTAGTAACTGCTCACCAAACACCACCACTGATTTTCAAACATTTTTCTGAGAACAAATTTCAGAAGATGCTTCGGTAAATTGCTAATACAGATCAAGCATGAGGCTTAACACGCAGGGCAGATCCAGGTTAGAGCTGGGTCGCTGGAATCCTGCAAATCGGAAACAAGCGGCACATTCATAGCTAAGCCACCCTGAAAACGGCCTACCGTGTGCAATGGGGCCGGGGCTGTACCCTCTCAGGCCTCCATTCACACTGAATAGGAAACTGTCTACATCACAGCACCATCGGTTGGCACCGTCTGGTCCGCACACAGAGTCGATTCAATCAAACACACACCAACAGGAAATAACTACTATCCCATTTGCTTTAACTTTCACATAGGTGCCTTCATTACTCTTTCTGGAACACAAAGAGCTCAAGCAAGACCTGTAAAGTACATTAGAATCCACTTTCATAAAAACTGAATTAAGGGTTAAGGTGGTGCAGTGGTTAGCACTGATACCTCACATCTCTGGAACCAGGCTTTGAGTCTCTGCCTTGGAGTTCTCCCCGCGTCATCCTGGGGTTTCCTCCGGGGTACACCGGTCCCCCCCCCCAGTCCAATGACCCAAAACGACTGGTGTGTGAGTGTGCCCTGCGATGGGTTGGCGCCCTGCGATGGGTTGGCGCCCTGCGATGGGTTGGCGCCCTACCCTGGGGTGCCTGTAGGCTCTGCACCCCACCCCCCACTTACCTCCCAGGGTTGGGAGGGGAATTCTGCCTCTGATCAGCATACGTCGAGTTCACGCCTTCTATTTCCTTCTTATACTTCAATTGTTTGGCAGGCAATTTTATCCAAAAGCAATATACAATTAAGAACACACTGTCAGCTGGTCCGTGGAGTAATCAGAGTTAAGAGCCTTGCTCAAGGGCTGAATCCCGAAATCATTTTCCCCACCAGGGGATTTGAACCAGTGACCTTCCGATCACCGCCACAGCGGCTTAACCCTCCCAGCGCTATGTGAGCTTTCTTCAAGCGATTTCCTTCTTAATTACAAAGAAATCCACTTAGGCTGACTGGCATCGATAAATAGTCCATACTGTGCTAGCATGTATTTTAAACACTTATACAACACGAACTGTACATAATATACATTATCTATATCAGATACTAAAACAGATCCCAGTTGGTTGCAAAAAGCTTCAGAATGTGCACACATAGACTAACAGACCATAATAATAATTCCCAACACAGCACTGTGTGGCTCTGCGGGATAGAACTTCATTCCCATACCGAGAAGGGCACTGGTTCAAATCCTGTGACTGGGAGTCTGACCTCAGCACTGGGCCCTTGAACAAGAGTTTTAACCCCAACTGCCCCAAGGACTGGCTGACCTGGCTTATTAAACGGTATGAGGGTTTATATAAAAGAATCTGCTAAATGAATAAATGGAAATGTTCCAATGGCCATGTAATGTTCAGTGGTGCCGTTTCGCAAGTCGCATCAATGAGTACTGGGCCACACAGAATCTTCCCCTATGGCACATTTGAGACTGTGACTTTGGGATGAGAAAGAGAAAGAGAAAATGGGAAAAGGGGACGATCTGGAGCAGGAGTCACATTCTACCATTTTGTCTCCAGACAACAATCTATGTTTTCACAGGGATGCCACCCTCGTGAAGAGTTTTGCACCAGACTTATTAATAAATTCCTTTGAATGACTTCAAAATGGCACCAAGAATAAAACACGTGTCTGCCTAGCCTTTTTTAATTCTAGTACTGCACAAATCAATCACACATCTGCTGAGTTATAAAGCAATGCTGTTGCATTAAAGCAAAAGTAAACTCAGTCAAAGATATAGCTCTTTTTAAGTCATCTAAGAAAGCTGCTAGACAAATTTCCCGGAACGTGGGAGGAGACGGTATATAACACGGTGGTTACAGGTCATCATCATAATCATCATCATATGCCGGCATTTCATCCAAAAATCAAAGAAGAACAGGAATGTTTAACTTCCATGTCGCTATAAGCTCTGCTATATATAGAAAAATAGCCATTTTTGTAAGCCCAAAACTATGGAGCAGCACAAAAATCACAAACTGCAAGAGAGAGAGAAGGCAGCAGCATGGTGGACGGGCACACTACAGTAGATGAACTTCTCAAGAAGGTTTTCTCATCCAGCAGGAACCTGTGAGCATGCCCCAGACTCCTGGAAGACTGATTCTCATTTTATGGGGGCCCACCAGTAGGAAAAATGTGTCATTCTCAGCTGGGGACATAAAGGCAGTAGCAACAACTACAACAAGCTCTAAGAAGGAAAAAAAGATGAAAAAATAGATTCCTAGTTCATCCAGGCTGAGCACTTTCTATAAGAATCACCAGTGACCAGAACAGTGTCACTGATGGCTGAAACCCCATTCGATGATTTCCAGGGTTGAGCTAACTAAAGCTTCAAAAGATGTAATAAAATATCCTTTTTTTTCTGAATGCACCCACTAAATGAGTGTTCATTTCCTGGCTAAATCCCACATTATTTAATGTAGGTGTGGCTTCCGAGGGGATTTGGGAAATGATTTTCTTAAACAAAGATTGCAGGAGCAATCCTCACACCTGTGCCCCATGTTACTCCAAACACAAAGCTGTCCATAAATTAATAAACAAATGAATAATGAGCATAAATGCAGTTACCTCTTCAGAAAGTATGGAAAAAAAACATCTTAAGGGTCATAGTGTTTAAGCTGTGAGCAAGACTGCAGGTTTACCCAAGGGGTTATGACCTAACCTGACAGAGATGTATCACAAATATATGAAATATAATAAATGTCAGCACTCCAACGTGAGAATTCAACCTTACAATTCATCCCCTCAATCAGGATACATACATCCATATATACATTGCAGAACACTCATAAATTAAGGTGCACCAACATGGCTGTCACTTTCCTCCTGAAGTATATTAATCCCTAGCTCTTGCTATGTCTAGTCAGATCTGGATACCCCCAACTAAAGTAACTATTAGTTATGCAACTGCCCTATAAATCCTATTTGAAGGTACAGTAATGCGATAAAATATGACCGACTGGGGAACAATTTGTGCCATTATTCTGTCATAGCTAAATACCAATCTGATGGCCCAAGTTTGTCTTCCAAGTTTTCAAATGTGGAATTTTTTGCGATGAAGTTTGTGGTGAAAATCACAGTGTGAAAACAACTGCCTGACGCGACGATGACTGAAAATGCCTGCGGACGTCTGTGCATGCAGCGGTTTGCAGCACCAAGCAGAGCCGGTTATTCGGCCAAGTCAGTACTAGGCAATGTATAGCTATCGCTAATAATGTAATGGCTAATAATTTCAGCGTATCCATTCTTTAGTGCTACAGCTATAAACATGGTACAGAAATCTAAACTACACACTGAATAATTGAAAAGTTATGTAGGAAAGTATATGAAAAATATTTTATTTAACAAAAAAGAGAAAAAAACTCAAAGAACTGTGTATAGCACAATGCTAACATTTCCTTAGGTCATTCTCTATAAATGGGGCAGCTGTTTCTGTTTCATAAAGGAAAAAGAAAAAAATGAGTTTCCCTCACCCAAAGAGTGAGAAAGTAGGACGATGCAAATGAACAACATATGAATGCAAACCATTTGGGCCACATTACCAGCCACTTTTAATCCTGTTTATAAAGCAGGAACCCTGTGGTAAGATGCTCCAGGATCAACAGCGATTTGATTTATGTCACATCAGCAAAGTGCTTCTCAAAAAAACACACACTCCATACATACAAACATTTCCATTCATATACCAACCACCCTAAAAACAGCCATTCTGTCTCAGAGTTCAAACTACGGGTGTGTGATTCCTAACTATTACAAAGCTTCGTGATTTACAAGATGTCTGGGACAGGTATCAGATATTTCTGAATATGTCAAGAATTTTAAATCTTGCACAGGCTTGAAACTTCATAACAATAAAAATGCAAAACCTTCTGGGTAACATAAATCCTGGTATATTTGGTAAGCTGCTAGGTTTGAGCTGAAAGTTTTTTGTTACATTAGTGACAGATCATGCAAAGCAACAACAAAGGCAATCATACAACTGAACACAAGATTTAAGAGCATAATCAAATGTATAAACACTATGAAGAGATCGGATATATTCTTATATCCCTACTAGATGAAATATGTGCAGCCAGTGGGTCATAAACAAAATTAAAATATACGACACTACACCGGGCGTTTATCGCTATGGGCAGATAGCTCATAACCAGGCTATTACGCAAACATGTCATGGCGAAGTGTCAGATTATATATGCGCAACATCCATCACTTCTGAGACAATCCAATATGTGAGAAGATTTTTGTCAAGGTGTGGTCTTTATGAAAATAGCCAAACTGCAGAAGATGCAGAACAAAATGGAGTCTAAACTTCTGTAAGCCTGTTTGAAGCAGTTCCTGTGCATATCGACAAATCCAAAATGCTGTTGTGATTTTTTTTTTTTTCATTTTCATAATAGAAAGCAGACAAGTGAGATTTTGTTGATTCTTTTTGCTCTATGAAGACATCCTCATTAGGAAAGTAAGCAAGAGGCAGTGGGAAACAGAGAAGGAGACTTACAGCAGGACCAAAAAAGGCATGGAATACAGTTAGAGGACACACTGAAGAGCCATATTCTCCCTTCTCGTCCAGTACAATCCCAAAAGCCCAAAGATAATACAGTAATTATAGAAAAATGTGACTAACACACTGTGCTTCCCACTGCACATAAGCCCAGTAAAGGCTACGGATAAAGGGAGAAGGTGTTTGATGCTGCTCAAATATACATACGCTGCTTATAAAACGAACCAAACTGTAGAAAATTCCAGGAAGACGTACATAAACCACATGTTCAATGGGAAAAAATAAGAAATGCTGAATGGAATCACTCTGCAATGGCAACTTAAATTAGAAGCAAACAAGCACAACAAAGGATAAAAATAGACTTAAAGCTAAAAAAGAAAGTTATTCCTATACTATAGAATACCAGATTCGTGAAACATTGTTGACAAAACATCCAGTCACCTGATTTGGCAAGACACTTGTTCCTCAAGTAGTCTTATGTTGAAAGACTTCTTCAAACAAGAACATTCCTAAAGCTCTCAGAACTTGATTGAAGCAGGCTGTTGTTTTTCATAAAGACAGCTTATACACATGACTTTAAAACTGCAGGAGCATCCCTGCACTTATGTTTGGCCCATGCTAATCTGTAATGGAGTGGAATTCTATACCACTAAATGTTTCTGCTACATTTTTAATGGATGGCTGTCCACTTAGCACAAACAAAGCTTAGCTTACAAGATCACAGAATACAGCCAACCACTTTTATAATGATGGTGGCATAATGTTCCACCAACTGACGTACAGAGGCAGCAATAAAAACAACTATCAATAATTAAGTTCAACCTTGTTGGTCGTTTAGAATCATTATTGCATTCACTATGCCATAATCCTGGAGAATCCATTAACTTATAATAATGAATTAGTTTTTTTCACTGCCTTTTTTGGCAAGTATAAGGATTTTCCATGAATCCTGTAACTGTTGTTACACATTTGTGAACTAGAAGATCCTTGGTTTTGGCAAGTATGCACCTAAACTGCAATATTATAATACTGATGCCATGGAAACAGTAGCTTAAATAAAAAAATATATATATGCATCAAAATATCTTCTACAGCAAAACTGGATATTGGAATATCAATCACATATATATAAAAAACAATGATCAAGACAGGATTACATGATACCTCGGACTAGGTGGTGTGTACATCTCCGGGTATTCAGAAATGTCCTTGTTGAAGGATTACCTTAAATCACATCAATGAGTCAATGCTTAGCTATTCTGAGCCTTTTTTCTAAAGTTTAAGAGTTTCTGGCACTTAAACATTTTGGCCCCAATAAATGTTATTTTACTAGATGGTAGGTCATGAATCTTGAAAGGAAAAATAGATCCTATAGCCAACCTCATTCACACTGCAGCAAATAGGCACACAGCACAGTGCACACTGTGGCGAGGAGGCACACTGCACTGTTCACACTGCGGCGAGCAGGCACACTGCACTGTTCACACTGCGGTGAATAGGCAAACTGCAGTGTTCACACTGCGGCGAATAGGCACACTGCACTGTTCACACTGCGGTGAATAGGCAAACTGCAGTGTTCGCACTGCAGTGAACAGGCACACTGCACTGTTCACACTGCGGTGAATAGGCAAACTGCAGTGTTCACACTGCGGCGAATAGGCACACTGCACTGTTCACACTGCGGTGAATAGGCAAACTGCAGTGTTCGCACTGCAGTGAACAGGCACACTGCACTGTTCACACTGCAGTGAATAGGCACACTGCACTGGCCTTATACTCTAATATGTCAACGAATGGAATGAGATGGTACTTTTTGATTGGGATGTTAATGCAATCAAAGTAGCCTTGTACATCCT
This sequence comes from Stomatorhinus walkeri, assembly GCA_026784285.1. Classification (NCBI taxonomy): domain Eukaryota; kingdom Metazoa; phylum Chordata; class Actinopteri; order Osteoglossiformes; family Mormyridae; genus Stomatorhinus; species Stomatorhinus walkeri. The sequence goes on along the minus strand of JAODUD010000041.1, from coordinate 6,336,179 downwards.
TGGTTGTGCAAAGGGTTTTTTTAACAGACATATGTATAAATTTGGTTCTAGTGAAACCATGTAAGAACCACCGGCCAGATGTACTTTATTAAACAGAGTGTCTATTTACTGAAACAAAGTAGCTGATGTTGAAATTTCTGAACCGGACAGACAAACTGGGCAGATAAATTGCATGTGGCCATGTGACTTTCCGACCTCTGACCCCAAAAGCTGTTTCAAAGGTAAAGTTGTCCTTTCCTAAGATGTGGCCCATGTAAAACGACACTTATTTCCAAAGTCTCAGAAAGCTCCCAGACATTACACAACTGATGAAGTGATGAGATGTGAGGTCACGTTGCCCTTCAACGAATCCCATGGAGTCGATTTACATTGTTATATGACTACATCACTATAATATAGAATATTCAAGGATCTATAAAAGAACACATTAATCTGATGTCAGGAGGATAGATTTTTCTTATAGTACTACTGCTCACCTATATTCCCTGATTGTCTTTTGCCTTCATTAAAAGCTTACATCAGCCTACAGTTGAGTAAAATAATTAACACAAAGCTTATTTATACTAAAGTGCTAAATATCTCGTAATTTATTGAATAATCACAGCCATTGCAAAGTCAAAAAACCGTAACACGGAGCATCGTAACCCCGGTCGCGTCCATATGTTATGGTTTGCTTGTTAACAGCACTGGATTTTATACTGAGCCACTGAGTAACTTTGCACATGGGTAACATAACATGATACTATACACAAGCCCTGGTGTAGGAGTATGGCTGTCTAACTAGCTGTCCACAGTACTGTGTACAAAGAATGATTTGTTTTTGCAATGACAGCTGTTTAGCATGAGCTGTATAACAGTAGGCAGAACACACTCAATGGTAAGCCCTTTTATTTTTCCATTTTCGCAACACTAGAATCAACATGTCCATTTCTGAAACCCTGCATCACTTATTGTTTAAAGTTTTATTGTGAACCGGGAAAATATTGAATACTGCACAAAAATAACAAAAGACTAAAGTTAGTGTATTGGATATCGCCAACTACTGAATGCTGTCTGTTTAAGAGATCAACATGCCAGGGATAATAAAGACGTAATGTTAAATCTGCAAGCCTGTCAATAAACGGCTAAAAAACGGAATGACCCCAGGAATATTTAGCATGCACCTGAACCTGTTTGCACTGGCATTGCCTTATGAAGTGAGGTCACCACTGTTTCAGCCTCCTTCCAGCCCAGAAGGTGCTGCAGTTTAAGAGCTTCTGCACTGCAAGTGCATCATAAATATAAATCTTGGCCACACAACTGCATTAACTGTATTAATAGCATTTTCCTTCTTTAGGCAAGAGAGTGATGCTCATGCCACTGCATTCAAGACCACAGAACCTGTTTTCTTGCTTGTTTCTTTGTGAAGGAAAGAAAAAATACTGTAGATAAAAGAGAGCGTTTTTTTTATAGATATATTTCCTAATTCAAATTTCATGTAAGGACAGTAGACACACATCAACTGTTGCTTACGAAGCTGTACATTTATACAAATAAAACTATATGTATAGTTTTTATGGTAACATTTTAACTGCACCTTCATAATGCATGCATTACTCATTCATAGAACATTCAATGCATCTTCATATGATTATACAACTATAATATTTGTTGTTATCATATAATATTTGTTATTAAGGTATATTAAAGTTGTTACGGTATGTTAGGATGTTAAGGTATGTACATGTGTATATATATATATATATATATACACACACACACTTACACCAAACATCTTGACATCTTACAAATAAGCAGATATAATTCTAGAAGTTGTTAAATGTAACTGCATCTCTGAATCAACATACTTTCCTTTAAAAAATGAGGTTAAATGTAACAAACCACTATTGGAAACATCAGAGTTAACACTGGTTTTCCATTGACCAGCACACTGGCTAGCAGGCAGCAAACCTCCACAAAGCCAACTGGATTGGGAATTGGGAATCTCAATACAGTAGTCTAAATAACTGACAGTTTCCATGTGCCTCATCAGCTCTGCTTTTAAGTGTGACAAGAAAACCAAAAGCATGCTGGAAAATGTGGCCAGTTTAGCTACCCTGACCTCCATCCTTCTTCCATCCACACACACACCTACGAGTGAACTCAAAATGGATGACGTACTCAGTATTATCACGTTTGTAACAAAAGCGTGGAATTTACATTACAAAAGATCTACAGTGAAACTATAGCTCACATTCACCCTGTCTGAGCATTTTCACCCTGAGAATAAAATTATACTATAGTAAAAACTGCCATTTATAAACCAAAATATTGGCACTATTAATTTACAGTGCTATCTAAAAAAGTGTAAGATGGAATCTTTTCATTTATGTTCCATAAAACATCATTACATTACATCTTAACTTCTTAAAATATAGCTATATATAGGACACTTGACCCCAAGAAGATATCCACAATACCCATAAGTGTTCACAAGAAAATGGTTTTCTGTCAAGCCTGGTTATATGCTCATGCGAATATACACAATGGATGATAAATCAATGACCAAGCTGATACATAAACCCATTAATTACTCGAACATTTCCTCCGATGAAAGGACTCATTTATCATTGTGCTTAAGTTTTCAAGTGTTTAAGCCTGCATCTCACAATACCTTCCTGGCACCGATAGCCAGCTATCGTGAAAAACAAAATAAACCTAAAAATCCATGGGGTTTCCAGGGACACTTCAAAGACGACATGCTAAGCTGACTCTATAAAGGCCCCGGTATGGCGTTTCACTACTGACAGACATAAAACCAACCCTTTGCTCGCTTAAACTTTCTCCGAAAAAAAGTATGAATGTTAAGTGCATAGAGCTTTTTTTTCGGATACTTAATAAGGTGCAGTAATAAAAACTCTAGGAGTGAAAGAAGAGGGTCTGAACATTCTCCTTCTGCCCTGAACAGTGCTCTCATTTTGTACAGCTGGGATACAGAATAATGGTAGCTAACGAAAGGGTTATTTTATACAATATTCAACATCACTAGTAAAAATGTGCTTTTGTCATTAAAGAAGCTTTCTGCATCTGTATTCAAATGCCCTCTGCCAGACGCGTTACAAAAACGTATGGCAATAACAGAACTTAAACTGAAAGTTCTATATTCAGATGGAAAGGAAAAAAAGACTGAAAAGAACAGTAAAAAGAGAAGCTGCGTAGTGATAAAATAAACCTAAAAACAATTACATTGACATCCCTTAAAAAAAATCATATTCTGCATTGTTCTGTATGATTAGTGCTATGCATGATATATAGTGATATATATGCAAAAATTGCACATGCATTCATTGCAGAGCAAGATTTGTAGTCTTTCTACTTGAGGTTGCCTCCGGTTTAAACAAGAGCTACACTCATCTTTTTTACAGCATCATATATCAAAAAGCTGTCCAATTTTTCGTGCATAAAAAGTCATTTTTAAGGACAAAAGGTGTCAGATTTGGCATACAAGTACAGTATGATAGTAACATTCAGTGCTGAACAAAGAACCCGACAAGCATGTGACGCTCTTTTCTGTCTAAGGAACCTCGATCATTAATATATGAGTCTAGGAGACATTCTTACTGCAAAAGGCAACATCCTGGCCTCAAGCCTGAACCAACAGGGGGGTGAGGAGGGAATGGG
>JAODUD010000041.1:6296838-6322829 GCA_026784285.1 Stomatorhinus walkeri | reverse complement strand
CCCCCCCCCCCCCCCCCCTCGGTCACAGAAAATAAATGTCACTTATAACACATTCCCACTAAGTTTCACTTTTAATGCAAAATTGACTTTCACCGTGCATCATCAACAACCCAGATAGGTATTTTACATTCCAAATTCTGCAAAATTATCGCCTGTTGCAAACGGCCGTGTGCTTAATTTTGTTTTGCATGCTTAGGCCTTTTGGCACGATGAGCGATCCATGATGTCAGCCATCTCCAGCAGTTCTGCTCACTGGGCTCGGCTTCAGTACAGTGGGACAGAGTCCGACCGCCCCCAGGGCCCAGGAACCGTAAGTATTTTCCTTAACTGGTGCTGCTGTCCAGCACTAGGCCCCCGTAGCCTCCCCGCCTCACAGCTGCCACCAGGACTAAGCACTGGAAAACCAAGCAGGGTGCCTACAGAGGACTCTCCCTCAATGACAACACAATGGAGCTCCTGGGGACATGTACAACCATCTATTAGTCACTACTGCCCTCCGCTGGATATAAAAAATTCTATGAAGGACACTATTGTTTGGGAACAACTTGCAGTTAAAATGAGCTCAGGTTGGGAAGATGTACTCTGCTTACATTATCAGTTACATCAGTGGCACATGACTAACCTAATTTTTGTGACATAATGGATATATTAATATATAATTCATATAATGTGACATCAACACATCATACATTATTAAAAGAAATGATTATGTGATTAAAATAATTTTTAATGAAGTACTTATTATGCAAGTGAACTTTCTTATTTTAAAATGTAACATTTTTATTATTATAACTGGTGGCGCTTCACATTAACTGCACCCTCATAATGCATTCATTATGTATTTATAGAACATTCAGTGCACCTTCATAATGCATTTATAATGCATTCATAGAACATTCATAGGCAGCATGTAAGTATACCTTATCCTAACATACCTCAAGAACTTCAATATACATTAATGACAAACATTATATGATTTTTATCATATAATGTTTGTTATTAATGTATAATAAAACTGTTAAGGTGTGTTAGGATGTTGTGGTATACTTACATGTTGCTTATGAATGTTTTACGAATGCATTATGAAGATGCAATGAATTCTTGTACGAATGCATTATAAAGGCATCATGAGGTTGCAGCTAATGTAAAGCATTACCTTATAATTATGCAGAAAGATTCACAGCATCACGCCCCTTCACATAATTCCAATAAGAAATGTAGGGCCATTAGCCAAACATGGCCTGGTCCTTCCAATTCAGACCATAAAAGCAAATGGCTACTGGATCTGGCAAAGCATTTTTACATTTTTGCTTCACGGATAATATAAGATAAGAATGTTTTTCTGCAAGGAAGTCACATAATAAACACCCTATACTGCATCAAACAAAATACTTTTCAATGGAACCAAAGTAATCTAATGCCATATTGAAGTCAAAGGAAGAGGCTCTTTTTATTAACTTTACTGTTTGCTTTAAAGGGTATAACGACTTTTAAACTGAATAAATGTATCATTTTATTAATTATCACATTTTTATAATTACCAGGTCAGGGAAAAGCCCAGAAAATCATCTGTATTTCAGAAAAATACATGAACTCTACATAAAAAAACTTCAGAAGACAGTAAGACTTATATAGGAGTTCCCTGTATAATGTTCTCTGCGGCCAAATTAAATGGTTTAGCTCTTTGCTTGGGCTGGGTGTTATCAGACGAAAAACGGAGAAGAATTAATCTAGAGTTATCTCAGTGGTGAACAATGCAGAGCTGTAATTTAAGCGCTAGGCTACATAACCCTTTCTGCCAAGTTTATAAATACTATACTTAATGCACTGGCAGTAAAAGTCTTCTATTACATTCTCAGTTGCTTAGCAGATGCTGTTATTCAAAACAACTGACACTTTGCCGTTTCACACTTTGCCCTGTTATGCAGATGGATACTGTTACTGCAAATCAGGTAGAGTCCTTCAAGTACAGAAATCCAGGCACGCACTCCAGAGTGGACGAGCAGCCAAGTCCAGCCACACGCCTATTAGGTGTCTTCCTGCTGTGTCCTCAGCACATACTGGCCCTACAAACTCTGGGGGCACTTCACAAGATCCCTCAGTCAAAAGAAACATACTCCTACTGTGTGATCGATCGATAGTTGGATGGATAGATGGATAGATGGATAGATAGATAGATAGATATTTCAAAAAACGACATATCATCATGATTGTTCAGTATATTACACAGATGCCTGTTCACTCGAAGTTCACTGGACCACACTAACTCACTAACATTCAGCATACAGTTACCAAAGCAGGTATCATTTTTCAGGGTCATGTAGGATGACAACAAGGTTCTGATCAAATCGCATCTCCTTTATGAGGCGGACCTTTAACCATGCAACCCAGTGTCTGTAATTAGTGGCAGATTCTTTGACTCCTCCAGGCAAACAACAAGGAAGTCCGAGAGCACCTCATGCTGTGCCTCTGGGACATGCAGAATCAGAACACATGCTTCCTCTCTGGGTCCCCCAAATGTTCCGGCATAGTGATGCCGCGTGTCGGCATGTCCATTAACTTGCAGCAGAAACACTGTACCGCCATGACGTCACTCCTCGCATGCATAAGGCTGCATATTAGCTCAATGACTAATAATCTCCATGCAGAATGTAAACACCGATCAGAATATGGTCTCACTGCAATCGCAACCTTGGGGAGGCTCCCAGCGCCCACCCCAGCCCCTGTAGGAAGGGAGCAAATGTGCAACAGGTTGTGGAGATTGGAGAGGTTCAGAGGTCGCTGTGGGGAAAGCCATGTCTTAAATGCGAGCGGTTCCCTTACCTGACTTGCGTTTCGAGGTGCCATAGTCCCTGAAAAAAAAACAACAGCAGAAGGACATGATTAGTCTCGGGCCCATGCGAGGCGACGGTCACGACGAGCCCTCATAAAATCCCACCCACCCCGCCGGCACGCGAGAGAAAAACTGACGGAGGGGATCTGTCACTGTGCGTGTGTGTATGTCAGGGAGGGAGAGAAGAAAAACAGAGGAAGGAGAGAGAGAAAGAGTGGAGGAGAGAGAGAGAGAGAGAGAGAGAGATAGATCGGTAAGCTAGCTATGAAATCATGTGACACTACAGCACCACAACACTGCTGCAACTCCCCCCATCTCTCTCCCGCCTATCGCACTCAGTCGGAAAAAATAAAAATAAAAATTCCATTCAGCCAAGAGAGAGAATCTGCTAAACTCTTTATATATAATAAATCTTTATTGGATTACACCATCAGTTTGGGAATAAGGAGCTGGATGTGGGTAGGCTCCGCTTGGTGCTCGGGGCCCCAGGGCACAGTGGGTGCTCAGGAGCAACCAGACAAGAGCAGCATGGGATCTGAAGGTAAAACAGGGCAGCATCCCCACAAGGTGCTATAAATAGCCAGGGTGAAGTGACTGAATGTGCCTCAAACGCGATCTCGGGCAACACGCGCCCTCGAAATGTGGAGCGCCTCTCCCGCAGAGGCGGCAGCCCGCGCCCGCGCCCACGCCAAACCACACCCCGTCCTGCTGTGCTCACAGCAAATCCCTGCCAAGGAGAGGAGGGCAGAGTCTCTTCCTCTAAAGCCTGAGAGACATGGAGAGATGGAAATGGAGCTCGGTGATGTAGAAGTGCATTAAAGCCGCCCAGAGCAGGAGATGCTGTGCAGGAAGGATGTCATTCTTTTAATTGCATTTTCAGCTCCTACTACTGCTCCTTCATTCCTTCATCATATGTGCCAACATCAATGTTACTATTAGTATTACTTGTTACTATTAATAGAATTTTTAGTACTCTAGTAGTATTAGTACCATTATTGGTACTGGATAGACATGTCAGGTAGTGAAATGCATGTTTCCTGGCAAAGATTGTGCTCTTATGGAAATGGCTGACGGTGACTCAGCATTTAATGCAGAACTATTACATCATCAGGTAAAGAGATGATTGGGCAGTAGATACTGAAAGACAAAAGGACGAGGCTAAATGTGTAATTCTGCATATTGATAGAAAATGCAGAAAGTAGGTATTTTTAGGAACAAAATGAAACATTGACAGTTTAAAGTTTCCATTCGGCAGCTACTAACATGCAATAGAGGTGTGATGAGAATCAACTGCAACTGAATAATTGCAGCTGTGTGTATGTGTTAGGCTCTGCATTTAGGCATGCATGTCTTTAACCTGGAATGGGATGACATCTCCTGCCGGGTGTGCTTTACCAAACTGTGCACGCTCTCAAGGCATGACTCAGAATCACCATAAATGCAAATGGATAAGTAATTACAGAAAATAAATGGATGGATGCATGTTGGATTGATGAAAAAGTGTCCGCTTAATGGTCTGACTCCTAACAAAAATATTGAGTCTGCTCACAGTGAGGAAAAAAAAAATGTATGAATTCCAGGACAACAAGCGTGGAAACTGGATTTGTTAGAGATCTTCGAAGAAGTCTGCATGATGCAAAAGTGTAAAGAGACACGCCGTGAGATTACCCTGACTACAACAACCCCACATGTACCCACACGTGAATCACCAAGGGTCGCTTCCCAGCCTCTCTGTGCAGCAAGCCTGCATCCTGAGTCTCGAGCCTGGAATGAGTGTCAGCCACTCGCTCCATGAGAGCCCTTTTCACCGCAGACCTCTTCCCCCCCCCCCGAGCCACACTCCTTTGTTTGCTCTCAATCTTCTCCATTGTGAAGGCCCTGAAGAATATGGCCATTCTGCCTTCCTCACTGAGATCATTCTGGGCATTCTAGAATGGGCCTGATTGTACCACGAGGAGATACAGAGAGGCTCGAGGCAGTGCCCTCATCTCCAACCTCGGTCATAGGCTGACCTCCCCGAGCTGGGGAAAATCGCAGCCATTCAACTCCATCCGAAGCCTGCGCTTTTGAAAATATATTGCAGGAAAAATTCCAGCAGAGTCCTGGCAGGCTGCAGGTCTGTTGGTCCTTATTACGGTTTCCCAAGATTCCCCAGTCCAAATCTGCAGATGCCTACAGCTCTCTCTCTCTCTCTCTCTCTCTCTCTCGTGGTTTTCATTTCCAACAGGTCTCTTTCATCACCCACCACTCCTCACTCTAAGTCAGCTTGGATCTGGCTGTGTATTAATCTTTGCTTTACAGAACCCTGGTTAACATTAAATCTTTAATCAGTATTAGAAGCAGAATCAGAGCTATATTAAGGCTGGATTTTCAAAAAGCAGCATCTATTCTGAATAAAAGTCAGTAAAACAATATTGGCGATATTCCTGTTCATTTTCACTATGTTCATGAATCCAGAGAAAATGCTCTATTATGCAAGTTATTTATCAGGAAGACAAAGATCCTATTTGACTACAGTAAGTTGTCTGCTACGTATATTCACAGTCTTTGAAATACCAGAAACAAATAAAAGCAATGAGCATAGCCCTTCATAATTTTCACAAAAGTTATTCTGGATACAACATATCGACCTATCAAGAAAATAAAAAAGAACTGGTGTTTGTCTGACTGCTCTATAAATTTGTCCTGCAAAAACATCACGCTTTAATTTACGTTTTGCTGTTTAGTATAATAAGTATCATTCTAAGAAAATATATAATACATATATTATGTATTACGCTTAACATTGGGATGTACTTGGTCTGCATCAATGTTCAGGTAGGTGATACCTGTCAAAGTAACATCCACATGAATGCCAGGACCCAAGGTGTCCCAGCAGAGCACTTCTCTCCGCCAGTTTGCCACGATAGCCCTCCTGAGACCTTGGGCCAGACCGGCTAGCCTTTGCCCCTCAAGTTTATCAATGAGCCTTCGGCACCCATGACCCCATTGCTGGGTTATCGGTAGGTACTGACAACTGTATACTAGGAACACCCCCCCCCAGCCTGTAGTCTTGGAGATGCTCTGATGCAGTCCTCTAGCCATCACAATTTGTCCCTTGTCAAAGTTGCTTGGATCCTTATGATTGTCCATTTTTCCTGATTTCAACATATCAGCTTCAAGAACTGAATGCTCACTTGCCTAATATATAATGACAGGTGCCACTGTAATGAGATTATCAATGTTATTCAATTGTGTTATATGGATGTTGTGGCTGATCAGTGTATACATTTATCTCCCAGTTTTGGGATATGGGCGTTTAGTCTAGCATATAACCCACCAGACCCCTTATGCTAGCAATCAATGTGACCTTAAACAGATGGACAAATCAGATGTACATGCATTATGCAAGTATATTTTGTTCCTAAACTTTGGTAGTGATAACTATAGAGAAGCATCGTAGAAATGCCACATCTCCACATCTGGGTTGTGGGTTCTTCTCCCACCTTGGCTTGGTGTGTGTGCAGTTTGCACATTCCCTCTGTCCACGTGCTTTTCCAGGGATTCCAGGTTCCCACCACAATCCAAAATACAGTTTTAGTTGTCTTGAAAATTGCCCTCAGTGAGTTTCCTGTGATGCACTTGCATAACATCCAGTGTGGTCTTTGCCTTCACAGATAAGCTTCAGGTCCATCACAAACCTACGGTAGATATAACGTTGGAAAACACAAAATGGAAGTGTGTGGACCTATTTTCTAGTTTATTTTCTCTCTGGATATGACATCAATCAAATGCACGGGGAGGTGTGTGGCTCAGCGGGTAAGAACACCGTGACAGTAAGCGGCACATTACCGGTTCAAATCCTAGGATCAAAAGTTAGAGATTTCACCACTGGGCCCTTGAGCAAGACCCTTAACTCCAAGTCCTCCTGGAACTGGTTGAGCCGGCTTTCTCATTTGGTACAGAAGCTCCACTACATAAATTAAATGTATTAACATTTCAATACATTTGCAATAAACCCATCATTCCATCTGTTTATCTTGGACATATTTAATCAGTCAGAGCTATATTTAAAAAGTAATCAATGAAATATTTGTAGGTAATCGAGTGCAAGAACTAAAGCTGTCGACTGATGCTCTTCTTGAAGATATGACATCATAAAGGGACAGCCAATATCACCGATACTTATCAAGGTTCCATCGTAGGCATAACCTTTTAAGCAGAATGAACACACTGCGTGTTAAATCCTGCAAAAGCACAAATAGTCAGGTTGGAAGATGGAAGTTGCTGTTTTTGGCTGTTCATCAGCTTCGCTGGTCAGGCATCTGAAACACATTAGTGTGCACGGTGGGGGCGGTAGATCCGAGGGCTGTTGGGTCTGGTCCCGCTCGCGAATGACCCGTGTCTCTCTGCAGAAATAATACTCTTCCCCGGAGAGACGTATGCTGCTTTTTGGCGGCCAGTGCTCGTCCCATGTCTCGTAAAGAGCGATACGTAAGGAAATATTTAAAGGGGATGTGCTTTCGAGGTTACACTTTACGGGCTGGTCACTTGCTAGCAGTGCCGTGGGATCCAGGAGGCGGCTTTACGTGACCAATCCGGTTGCTTTTCCGATTTATGTCATCAAAGAGGGTCCGGTTCTCAAGATTGAGGAATTTGAACAAGAATTTGCAAAATTTTCACTTAAAAAGAAACATAAAAAATGTTTTAATTTATACTTGTCAGTCAACTGGAACCCTCCTGGGTGAGACCGGGCTTAAAAAGGCCACCTGTTTGTCTATTACAACACCAGTCCTAATAGGTGGGTCGCTTATTGCTGGAATGTTCTTAATCCCTCTGTTGGATAATTGTTTTGAGTCAACTAAGCCGTCTGCCAGACGCTTGGCCCTTCTTTCCATTCATGTCCTCACAGCTGAGAGCAGTGGTCATCCTTCAACTGTACTTCTGCCCCAACGCAGTCATCACTCATCCCCTGGATAGACACCCATGAGCCCCCGATTAGCCGCTCTGATCCGCAGCGAGCCCCTCTGTTAGTTGATCGCCTGATTGGATAAGAGCCAGATGGGACGTGTGCTGATACGTCTGACAAGATGAGCAGTTGCCTCATTAAAAGGATGACAATACACTTTTCTTTCCTTCAGAAACCTTAGTTACACTACCAACTGTTGATGACTGCATTTCTGATGGAGATTTTTACCGTCACTGTTTTACTCATTAGTTACAGTTCAAATTAAAACCTTACATACAAAAATCTCCTTTAATTAGTATATATAAACTTAATTCAATTTTTAACAGCCACATGTCAAAATTATTTATCATCAGAAAAGCTAGATAGGTTTTGCTGCACACCTCAGAGGTTATGGGTTTAAAGCCAGTAAATCTGTGTGTGGTTCCTTCTTCATAACCAGTTTCCACCCATAGCTCACATATTGCTCAGGGGAACCAGTGACTCAAAATATTTCCCTTGGAGTGGAATATTTCACATTTTAATTGTGATTCTAGTCCAGATACAAATAGTCACACATATTTCCTTTCAGTAACCTGTCAAAATACTATTTTTAAAACAAATTCTGGATAATTTTTGCAAAAGTCTGACATTTATGTAATACACATAAACACACATAGAAATATAACATCTAGATTTTCACATAAAGATAGAATTTCAAATGACGTTTTGATCACCACCATAGTTTCAACCCCTTAGTTTAAGGGCAATTTGCTGCAGGACCAGGACAGAAACAAAGCTCACATTTCAAAGAAAAGGCACATAAGGGCAAAAACAGGACTAACCCCCCTCCCCCGTGCTGTTACAGCAAGACCATAATACACTCATGCTAATTAGGATTCAAGGTTCTCCTGGTCCATTGTGGGGACATATGCACACTTATCCTGATTAATTCTTTGCGCAAACCCAGGCTGTACTTAACCCACACAGTAACCCCTCCACGTCCCCCATCATGTGGAGATGCTCCACCCACCCACCCTGCCCCCACCCCTTCGGCCACTCGGAGGGCTATTTCATTCAGCTAAAAGCCAAGCCATTAATGCCAGATTTTGCAGCATGGTCTGAGCCTGGCCTTAGCAATACAACCGCACACCGTACCAGATGTTACCCACACAGAGTGATTGCATTTGCGGTAAAAGACCCACAATAAACATTATACTGTTCCTGAATTAATCACCAACACTGTAACTGTTCTCTAAGAAGTGTAGGCCATGATAGTTATGTGAGCTAAAATGCTTTATTGGCCTTCCAGCTGTGTTCAGTTTACTAAAGCTCAACATGATCTGGGTGAGTCACATTATATGTCATAATATTAATACAACTTAAAATGAAGCAAAAACAAAATATATTTCCGGTTTGAGATCAATCTGTCAAATGGCAAAATCCAATAGGTGTAAATCTCATCACTGAAGTGGAATTAATCTGTATACAAGATGATCAGGATCACAGCTCATTTGACATGTGCAAACAACTAATACAGCTATTTAGATAACTAAAGATGTCGCTCCGTCAACTCAAAGCCAACAGGAAAGGAAAAAAAAATCATGAATTCAGCAGAAATGCGAGGAATTATTTCCCGCAGAACCAATTAAAGGCATTCAGCCCACAACGTACAGAGACAGTGGAAAAGGTAAAGTCCAGATACTGGAGCTATCTTAATGGAAAACCCAGTATTCCCACAAACCAGTCTGGTTCACCAAACGTGGCATTTAGTCATTTCAAAAGGCAGTCTTTTCAGGCATCCTCAGCTCCCTCTAGTGGTCAAATGTGATGGAAAATATATTTTTCTAAACTATCAGCAAAATAATTGCATAACTGGAAGAAGAGTGATGCAAGCTAACCTATTCCTCAAAAACAAGGTTGTTTTTATAGGAAGTGAATTCATTCCTGAGTATTTCACAACATAGTACAAGCCTCAACAGAATAGTCACATGTCTGTGGGCCCTTGAACAAGGCCCCTAATCTGCAGCTCTATGGGCACCACAGATAACTAAGCCTGTACTGTGACCTCCAAGCTTTCTCTCACCTGTATGTGTCACATGGGGAGCACAATGGGGCAGGCGAAAAGAGTATTTCCCTATAAGAATAATCCATCCATCCATTTTCTGTAACTGCTTGTTCTACTCAGAGTCACGGGTGTCCAGAGCCTGTCCTGGGGGATATGGGTGCAAGGCAGGGAACAACCCTGGATGGGGCACTAACCCATCACAGGGCACAAGGCAGGGAACAACCCTGGATGGGGCACTAACCCATCACAGGGCACAAGGCAGGGAATAACCCAGGGTGGGGCACTAACCCATCACAGGGCACAAGGCAGGGAACAACCCAGGATGGGGCGCCAACCCATCACAGGGAACAAGGCAGGGAACAACCCAGGATGGGGCACTAACCCATCACAGGGCACAAGGCAGGGAACAACCCAGGATGGGGTGCTAACCCATCACAGAGCACAAGGCAGGGAACAACCCAGGATGGGGCACTAACCCATCACAGGGCACAAGGCAGGGAACAACCCAGGATGGGGCACTAACCCATCACAGGGCACAAGGCAGGGAACAATGGGGGGGGGGGGGGCGCGGATTGCAGTACCGAGAGGAAACCCCACCCACAATGACACAGGGAGAGCAAGCAAGCTCCACACACATGGAATGAAGGTGGAGCCTTGAACCTGGGCCCCAGTGGTATGAGGTAACAGTGCCAACCACTGTGTCACCCCCCATTGAAATATAATTATTAATATTATTATGATGAGAAAAAAATGTCAAGGTATTACTGTAGCATCAGAATGGCCTCAATTTTAAACATGTGACAGACAGACAGATGTGAGTGTAGCTGAAACCCAAAACTGGCTTGAAGAAAGATATTTGTCTCCATGTAAACCTATTTCCTCACCTCAGAGAAATGAATAGAAAACCAGTACATCTAGAGAAAAGGCATAAATCCTCCACTGGGGAATTGCAAGGAATGCCAAAGGACCAACGCCGTACAAAGTAATCATCAAATTCACACATGTCCAATGAAAAGATGTTCAAAAACACATGTAACTTAAAAGAGGATGTGAGAATGTATAATAAATACCCGTGGAGAATGACTTTCCAATGAAAACACAGAATTTCATTATGTTTATTTTGATCCTGCACATCTGCAGTGATTCTGAAATGTAATGTAAAGCTGAACAAGCAGGGGCAATGTAGAGCCTCATGTAAGCACCTCAGGATTTGACAGCACAAAAGCTAGATGCACAAATCAGAGTGTGTGTCTACATCTATGACTGAATGTGTACTTTCAGAAATGCACTATTTAACCTAAAGCACTGAGCTTGAACTACAGCTGAATCCCCTTGTCATATATAGCAATGCTTCGTACATTACAGCCTTTGAGGAAAGAAAAGATGCCTACAACACCTAAACTGGGGTGGTTTTGGCTTAGCACTATTACCTCACACCTCTGGGACTAGGGTTCGAGTTTGCGTGTGGAGTTTGCATGTTCTCCCCATGTCATTATGGGATTTTCTTCTGGTTTTCTTACACATATGCCGAGTTTAATTGGAGTTACCAAATTACATAAGAGTTTGCCCTGTGATGGGTTGGCACCCCATCCTAGAAAATTCCCTGCCTGATACCCATAGGCTCTGGACCCCCTGTGACCCTGAATAGACAAAGCAATTACAGAAAATGGACAGGTGGGGTCACATAAGCTAACATTGCTCTTTTGAAGTAAGCAGGCTTATACCACTCAATAGAGATAGATAGACAGCCTAATTTAGAAAAGCACATATGAGGTGCCCTAGTAGTTAACCAGGAATTGTAAACACTACAGGCAGAAATTACACTGGGACCTTCTGGGAGCTGATAATGGACTGTTGCTTTAAAGAAAATTCAGGTCCGTTTTCGTAAAAGGAACCAGAGGCAGCAGACCAAATGACAGTCACAGGCATCTCCCGACAGCAGACCAAATGACAGTCACAGGCATCTCCCGACAGCAGACCAAATGACAGTCACAGGCATCTCCCGACTGAGCATTATAGGCATGTGACACCTGCAATTTCCCAACTGACTTGGGGAAGTATGCACACGTCCACCCTGCCGCCCTCCAAGGGATGCGCGCTTCTATTTTTACAAGGATGGCGTCCTTTGATCTGGCTGAGGTTCAGTGGGATTCTGTGAAACACCCTCCTCCCCTTAACTTCTTGCAAAATTCCTTTCACAGCGCCGTCGCCCAAATATCGCGTGTCAGCTGGGCCAGCTGAAGCCCCGGGATTCCCCCTTTCCACAGCGGATGTCCCTTGGGCGTCAGAGATAGCGGCTTCTCTGAATGGGGACATACAACAAGATAGCCTTTGTGGTACGGCCACAAACACTGGCTCGCTATAGATTAGACAAGGGGTCTCTCTTGTGTCATGACAGCACTGGTTTCTGACACAGCATGTCAGATGCAACCTTTTCCATCACACTGAGGTGGGAGGAAGAACATCGTAGGAAAGCCATCAATGAACTCAACTGAAGTGTGCGAAGGTCTCAAAGAAGGGAAGATAGGGTGTACCGAAAGTAAAGAATTCCTAATGCACCAATACTAGTGCAAATACAGCACAATTTCATTTCAGATATTCCTCAAAAATGCTGACATATTGCCAAGATGTATAGAGACTTACTTATTTTTCAGCTTCAGCCTTGTTTATGTGTTTAGATAAACGCAAAATCCACAACATAAATCTAGAAAGACATATTGCATGAGTACTGTGATCTGCCTTGCGTTACTCACTGAACAAGATACAGCTTTACAATTTTTTAAAGTCAGTTTTTATAGTTTTCCGTTGAGGCACTGTTTCCAACGTACACCCTCTGGCAGCAAAGGAATGGACTTCAAACACCTCCCAACATGCTCACCCCCACGTCAGATCAGAAAGCCGCAAACCACTACTGAAATGGTCATGAGTTCTTCACTGCGTTTTGGGTGAGCCTATTTTCTATTGATGTAGGGAGGGAATGAACAATTACAGGCAGTGTGAAAAAAATAAACAGGAAACAGGAACTATTATAATTCACTACATTTCCATTATAAAATTTGAAACATATTGACTTCTTCAGATGGGAAAGCCTTTGATCCTGTTGGACGTTTAATGATAATTCAAATCTTGATTTGTGAAAGTGTCTCTTGAAAGACTCATAATTCAGATCACAATATAGGATTTTAAAAAGTCACACTTTAACATTTATAGTCACCTCGACAAAAATGTTTTGGTTTCATAAAGTTCTGTTCATTATTATTTGGTTAAAACAAAAAGAAAATACTAATTTAAAATCAGTAGTTTGCATGCTTGTGGTGAGATTCTTTTTTCAACTCACCTTTATGAAATTTTAAATATGTAGCATTCATTATCTAAAATACCACAAATATATACGTATAAATACTGCAATATACCAGTGGATAATTAGATATTTATTTTTAGAAGCTTATCAGCATATAAAAGTCCATTAACACGAAATGTAAAAGCCCGTTGAAATGTAACATGCTTGAGATGAATATCTTCCGGCTCCTGCATGTTAATCCGTGCCTTCGGAAGCACAAGGTCGCATCTGGAATACTGGTGGTTATTTCAGGGCCTGAAAGGCCCTCTTTGTCTATGCTAAGGTCTCCCACAAGTTCCCTGCACCGAAATTGACGAAGTGGACAGATTCCGGAATGGGGGGCCGGAGCCAAACTTCGGCACCGCGCCGTCGCCCTGTGAAAAGTGAAAGTGCCCCGGTGGGGGGGGGGGGGGGGGGAGACGGGCAGGCTTCGCCTTTTTCCACATTCGGTTTTGATGTCCCTAGGCCGAACCAGGATTTTCCTTGGCCGTTTTGAAATTTAATATCAACAAATTACTTCCTTGCTAGAAACAAGGCACAAAAGGAAAGTGTTTCACATGCTTTCGGAACCACAAGTAACTGTTTTGTATTCGACTGAAAAAGACTGCATTCAAAAAACAAATTTATCCTGCACTATGTGCGCGTGCCTTTGTTCAGCAGTCTAAATGTAACCAACAGCTAAAATCAAAAGCCAAAGCAAAATCTAAAAAACGATTCCTTTGTATACGTCTCTCTCTGTGGAATCGATTCTAGTAAACTTCTGAAACACATGTACCCTAATTCAAAGCTGCCTTGTACATGTATCAAATGCTACATATTCAATTTCAAAGAATCGATAAAGACACATCGAAGTTACAAGGTAAACCCATCGGATGGTTTTGCAGCCTCTTCGGCGACAGTTTCCATGGATGTGTTTGCCCGATTTGTCTTGTATCGATTACACCCCTCCTTGACTGGAGATCAATCTTAAGTGTGAAGTCCCTGGAAGTCCTAACCTTTTCCAATCAGAAGGCATATCCATGTCAGGGGCCATGAGAAAGTGTGACAACCCTGAGTTCTGGAAATGAACTGCATTGCTGAAAATCACTGAGAAGGACCGGACTTTTAAAGAGAGTCGTCCCAGCGCAAAGGTGAAATGAAACAGTACACTTCTGGGCCGCAAAGTCATTTTTCTTCTGGGACAGCCATCTCTCGGTACCCAGGGGGGCGGGGAGATTGACTCCAGGATGCCTCTAGATGCCAAAATCCATGGATGTTCAGAATGCCCGCACATGTTCAGTATGCCCGCACATGCTCAGTATGGATGCACATGCTCAGTATGGACGCAGGTTACCGCAGGGTATGCCTGCACATGCTCAGTATGAACGCAGGTTACAGCAGGTTATGCCTGCACATGCTCAGTATGCCTGTACATGCTCAGTATGGACGCAGGTTACAGCAGGGTATGCCTGCACATGCTCAGTATGGACGCAGGTTACAGCAGGGTATGCCCGCACATGCTCAGTATGGACACAGGTTATACCAGGGTATTCCCGCACATGCTCAGTATGGACACAGGTTACAACGTAACCGATGCGTAATCTACTATTTCTCCCGAATATCACATAAAGCAGTGAGAACTGGTTTTCATTCAATTCGTTTACTTGGTAAAATAAAGTTTAAATAAAAGATATAAATGTTCTAATAGTACACGTAATTTGGTGGTTTATTTATTGTTACTGTAATGTTGCACTGCTTTATTTGGTTAATCGTCCAGTTCGTGAAGAAGGCATTCGTCACAGTAAGAATTGTAGTATGACTCATTTCCCAGCGCATACAATTTATATTAGGTCAGCATTCACAGATCGACTTCTTATATTCAGATCGAGTTCTAGGTCAAACTGGTTTGTTCAACTTTCTAGAAATTCGAATTCTAGTAAGTAAACTGAGTTACCGCTGTATATCTATTTAGCAATAAGTTTACAATTTTCATTTATTTATATAATTTGCAACCAAAGAAAAAATAAATCAGCACAGAACATTATTAATATACGACAGAAACCAGCATCATTTTCATATGATTATACCACCTCCTAGTGGACAGTTTGAGAATCTTACGAATCTCAAGTAGAAGGTAGCTTCTCCTGTTTTTATTGAAATGTTTCACATTCCAGACAGCACGCAGCTCCTTGAGCCTCTCTACCAAGGTGGAGGGAAATATGTTTTACTCTCTAATGCTCAAAGGAAGCATGCAGTCTGAGAAAGGTCACAGTTCACAAAAAGAAAACAAAGAAACTTGGTGACAAAAATAGCAACAACATTATACATCTCACAGAGGAGAAAACTGAAATCCACACAACTTTCTTTGGGTTAATTAAATATGATTCTGTTGTTGTATAATCTTCTGGCCCTTTTTTGTGTTGTTATGCTAATTATGATCAGCTTTGATAGCCAAAGGCCTTACTTTTCAATCAGTTGCATTTTACATTAGCAATTCTTTACTGTACAGGAACAGATCCTCTGAGATTTCTGTCATTTACACAACAATGCTTTGCGAAGCAACAGATAACTACGGGGACAAGACGGCTGTGAGGTGATTCCGCTTTTCCTTGCTTTTTATTGCATTGTCTGAAGTGTGAACCCTTGCTCCTATTCTTACAGTGAACCTAGCTGAACCACAATCTCTGGAAGAGCAGATACTAGATGATTCCTCGCAGCCCCAGAGGTAAGGTACACCACTACCACAGACATGCATCCAAGCCATGGAGAAAGCTCTGCATACTTCAAAGCCCCTGTCGGCCGACGCTGAGCCTCTAGTCTGAGCGTGACTGGATTTACCACCAAACTCCTCTAGCGTGTGCACTACAGTGTCCTCTGCTGATCGACTCGATTTTCTGGGGATTACCTGGAGCATCCCTGTAAAACGATACACCTTCACATGTGGGACATCTCTGATGGTGACAGGCAGCTTTGAATATGTCTGCTAAAAGAGCAGAAGGACCAGCTTCTCATCTTCCCGTAAGAAATTGAAATCCAGAGTGTACCAACAAAATGACTTTCTAGGTATCTAGGTCAGTTTTTAACTGAAGTGCACGCAAGTCCAATACTACTACTTTTACCATTTGTAAGACTGGAACTAACTGCGAATAACACTCCTAATTGTCATGTACCAGTGTCTGAAGAATTAGGGTGGGGTGTGAAGTTTGTTTGCTCATCCAAAATGTACCGTGTATCGTGCAAAAGCCACCCAGGGTGCAGAGCTCAATCTTTTTTCCAGGTTTCTATGTTTTTCATTCATCATATTGTTGGATTTCTTCTTTTCTTGCATTCATTGTGAAAATTTCCATCCATCCATCCATTTTCTGAAACCGCTTAACCTATTTAGGAAACCCCACGGCGACACAGGAAGATCATGCGAACTCCACACAGAGGTGTGAGGCGACAGTGCTAACCACTGCACCACTGTGCTGTGAAAATTTGATTTATATATAGTATTTACACATAACAAAGAAACTCTCATCCACTAGACTGTGAACAAGAAAAGACCAACACAACCAGTCACACTATATATTACACAGAGAACAGCGATAAGACTGCAGTGTTCATTGTGGAGCTGATGTGTTCACTTCAGGACACATTCGTGAAAATCCCGCAGATAGAGCCAAAGTTAATATCTGTGAGGCCTTCTGCTGATTGAATCAGAGTGAAACCCTTGCTTCCTTAGTTCAAAGTCCCCATTGTAAACAAACCTCTCAGCCTTTCTGGGACACTTTGTGGGACCTTAGCAGAAAAATAGACAATTTACAGCCCCAGATTAAGTACCACTTGGTGCAAGATACTCAAAATTTCACCACAATGTTCAGCCTCAACAAGTGTCACTCCTGCTTCACCTGTGGTAGTATCGCTGTCAGACGACTCAGATGTACGGATGATATACATTTCAGCTTCATTATCTCTGAGGAGTCAGAGTAACCAAGGTCTGAAATGTGCAAACCAACGGCGACACTCACTCTTTGGGGGGGTTGGAGTCCTCCTCCCTGGTCTCAAAGAATCGCAGCACATCCTCGCTCTGGGAGATCTGCGGAGGCAATCGCACAAGGGCCTAAGAAATAAGAAAGGGGGGGGGTGACAGTGGGGGAAATAAGGTCAAATTGTCCCACAGCGAAAAACTGTATGAAGTCATTACCGACCCTCACTGCAAAACAAAATTATATCTGTTTGCTGGATAGCACAGAGGGAGGGTCACGAGGTTCATTACCATGGCGATGCATTCTATACAAATAAACAAACAAAAGCATGCTTGAGCCAAAGAAATCCTTTAGTGAATTTTCTCTCGAGACCTCATTAATTATCCATTTCACATAATACTGTTCAGCCAAAGAGCAACGGTTACATCACCATCATCATATTCCCAGCACATTTCCCGAAGAAGGCCTTACTTGGAAAATACATCTTTGATTTAGTAAATATAGCTAATACAGTAGTCACATTTTATTTAGAAAACAGCTCAAAAGATCCTCATGTTTTACAAATAAATCAAGTGAATGTTCTGAATTGATCAAAGAAAACGTCTCATTAACTGAATAATTACATTCTTAGTGAAGGTTACTTTTCCAGACTTATCTTGAAGTCTGTCTGTGTTTATATATTGAACACACATCCCTAGCTACCACAACCCCCACCCCCCCCCCCCCCATAGCATGCCATCGCCTTGCAGAGCTACTTCAGCATCTGCCTCATTGCGCTTTTCCAGGGTTTGTTTACATCCGCCAGCTGGGGCGGCATGCGAAGCCTTGGCGCCATATCCAAAGGAAGAGGGGGGACGTGTTTGAGGGGGTGGGGGGGAGGAAACGGGACCAGGGAGTCGGAATTAACCAGAGGAAAACAGATGGCGGCCGCTAAGATTCGCAGTTGCATCACTTGTGCCTTTTGTTGTTATAGTAGTCATGATTCTCTTTCATCAGGAATATAAATGATTTTTTCTATATTCAGATGTTAAAGAACGTATCCGTTTATCTGACATATTTATCCACAGCGACAGGTTACTACCTTTTTAAATGAATGCTCTCTGGGACATGAAACCACAACCTTTGCCTTGTTAACACAATACTCTACTCATTGAACTATACACTACGCACGTCTCAGTCAATTCAGGTCTGCTATAAATAAATACAATCCGGCGGTTATGCTCTACTCCCTGCATTGAGTATGTTTACAGCCGTATCTAAGTACTGCAATGTATTGTTCTGAACGGCTCTGCTGCAGTTTTTTTCTGATCCCATTTACTTCTCCAAAAGGAAGTTACAGAAGCCGCCGGAGTCTGTGTTTCCTGATGATACCAGCGAGCAGAGATATCGCCGAAAGCCACGCACCTCTGCCACGGGAGGTGTCTACCGACATTACGAATGCAGCTAGAACTCTGGAGCTACAACTCTTTCACAAGCCACTTGCCGGTGGCTAAAGCTGACATGGAAAATCAGCTGACGGTTAAAAGACTGAACTGACAAGGGCCTTGCCACATGCATATTCCCATCACAGGTTCAATACCGTGCCTCTCTCTCTCTCTCTCTCTCTCCCAGAACACCGCCAATAGAAGGAGGCATACGAGTGACAGGTGTCTTTTGCAGCTGTGCCAGACTAGGCCCCGTTTCCAGATGAATCTACTCATCGTGGCTCTTCTGCTGATTTCTTGCTAAATCAGTCAGGAGACGGTGAAACGGCGCACGAACAAACGGACGAATTAATTGGTTTTTGCGTGCCAGGCCTTGTTCTAAGAAGCTGCGCATGTCTGGACTGCAGACTCCCCCGGATTACACGCCTGGATGATGGCTGCTCCGTAATCATTATGACATCTTCAGACAGACTATAACAGTTCAGGTGCGGGGGACGAAAGTCAGAAATGACTGCATGTTTAAACTGGATTCACAACATAGGCGACACTGTGCTGCAAGGGAGCCAGATGAGAGCCCGATCCTGACAAATAAATAAAGTAAATATATCTACAATAAGCTATTGTTTAAGTGCAAAGACTGCACTTATGGTCAACATGCTAACAAAACACTTTTATTCCACTGGATACTAAGAGCGGCCAAATCTTTCACCCGGTGCCGCACTTAGGATCCTTCAGATGCTGAGCTACACAGGAGGGAACTTTAGGTTCAAAAACACACTTCTCTTGTGTCTCCATCCTCTGTCATCATTAATGTCGATTGTAAGAGAAAACGCAATTCATATAACTAACATGTCGTATTTTGAAATATAACTGTACAATACAATTTAATTTTTTGAACTATTGAATACTGTATGTTTTATAGCATTTTCATCTGACCAATAGGAGGTGCAAATGAATCCCAAGGAAAATGTCATTCGATTTTCAAGCAAGTAAAAGTTCCTCTGACGTCTAGGTAGGAACAGGACTTTGAATCCCAGTGTAGAGTGCGCTGTCAGCCACAGTGTGACTTGACCCACCAGCTGCTGGCTTATTTATTGCATTTATGTAGCCATATGAGCAAAGCAGACAGTGACTGATAGAATGAGGAAATCCCATTCATTGAGGATTCATCCTGTTGCTACCTCTGACCCCGTTCTGGTGCGTAGAGCAGAGCAAACTCCTTACCCTGCAGTAGTCATCGATGAAACGCAACCTTCTCATGGCCACGTCTCGCACATGACTCCGACGGAACAGGATTTTACCTGCAAGAGTCACACAAAAAGACAACACAGATAAATTTTTTTAAAAATGTATATACTTTTGTATTTTTTTTTGCAATCAAGAAAGATGGAGACATTTTTTATCAATGTAGAATAAAAATGTTGCATTTTAAGAATGTAAAAAATAATAATAAATGTCAGGGATCACTGACACATCAAACATGTATGTTTTAATTAAGCTCAAACAGCTTTTGTCGTTTGTTACTAAATGACTGTAAAATGTGTGATGCCCATAGTCTCCACTAGGTGTCAGAAAACGTGCGAACTGGATTTCAGCGGCCAGTATGGTAGGCTGAAAAGTACATTGAAAAGCACAAGTCAAGCATTTACAGTACAATAGCACCAATGAACAAAATCTCCACAGGAGATCAAATATATTTTGCAAATATGCAGATATGAGATATTTTATATAGACTTTTAAAACCCTACGATCAGAATCAGAATCTTTACTGGCACACAACCAACATTGGTGGAAATTTGTGTTGGCACAGCATGCTACAGCTGGAGATGCTATAACAATAGACAAATAACAGTTAGGTCTTAAGCAAACGGAATAAAAACAAGACGCAAGATACAGAGAGCCGTAAAGGCAAGGTATGTCATAAATGCAATGGTTTGTCAAATAGTATAAAGTGAAAATAAGCATATTTGACAATGAACAAAGTATATGACTTTATCCAGTACTGCCTATGACTTGCTATGAAAAACACCTGTGCAAATTTTCTTCAACCTCAAAAATCACTAAATCAGTAGAACAACCGGACATGATGAATTAATCATGCCAGGCCCTGCATGGATACACGGTGAAGTCTTCCGGAACGTTTGCAGGAAGGACATGCGACGACCAGGCTCGCTGCCTTGCATCATCGCTGTGCTCCAAATGTAAACATCACAGTGTACACAGCAGATAGAGTTGGGCCCACCAAGGTGACCACATTTTGATATTATATATATATATATATATAAAACATCCTTGAGACCAAGGATTGCGATTAGACTCTGTGGAATCTGCATCTGTAAATACAGCTCCAGATTCAGTTACTGAAAACAAAACAAACAAAAAAAACAATAGCAATAATGTGAAAGCGATCATGCTTGTTCAAACGTTAGAGGAAAAAAATCACATCTTTGGCAGAAAGTTGCTAAGCCATGGTATACAGATACAATGACATGCATTCTTTGTACGTTTCACATTTGTTTGTCTTGGGAAAATAGGTGTGAAAAATATTAATCACACAGTGTTGGCATTTAACTAAAAGACTTGCTCCATGTTTAAAGGGAAACTCAATTTCATCACGTTACCATGCAAATCCCTCAGACTTATAAACAGCTAATAAGTTACACATTTTAAGGTGGTATTTTAACACGTTCTGACTGCAGTTCTCAGCTTTATTTTATTTTTCCTCGCCCCAGGAAAATATCAAGAGTACAGGGGGAAGGACAGCCGCTGTGCACCTCTGGAGATGATTAAACTGGACTTAAAAAAATAACACGACTGCAACACGGCACGATTTCAGGCCTATTGATGGAAGCTGGATGAAATGTATCAGCCTCGGTCAGAAGTGAATTTAATTACAATAGATTGTGACATTTAATTCTCTTCTCTCACGAGACATGGCTCCATCTTCGCTGATGGATGCTGCATTAAATTGACAAGGCTAATAGTACAGCTACTCTGTAGCAGTCATACAAGCCTATACTCAGTTTTGGGGAATAACCTGTAAGGGCATTATGTAATGAAATTACAAAATAAATGTAATTGTAATCCATTACAGTTACTGAGAAAAAATTTAATTAAATTACAGTCATTAATCATAATATTGGTGATTACAAAGGGGTTAATATATTCTTTTCAGTAAACAGCTGATATGTAGAAAATAATTATTTTGTTACTTTTTCATCTTACATTACTTTGATGAAGTAATCAAAATAGTTATTCCATTGTTATTGGGGTAACCAGTAATCTATAACCTATTACATTTCAAAAGTAACCAATACTGCTTTGTATTTACTGACCGTGTGCTTGTGTTGATTACCATATACTTAATACATTTAGTTTTTCTACCAACCTGCTTGTCCACTGGTAGAAATGCATCTGGTAAATAAATAAACCTAAACACGATTGGTTGGGAGGCACAGTGTCTCAGTAGGTAGTGCTGTTCCTGCACGCCGTTGGGGTTAGAATCCCACCGATGGGTCGAATGGCTTTTGTCTGGGGACGAAACTGTCGTTTCTAAATCGCCAGTACTGTATGTGCCCTGCTATGGAATGGCATCCTGCCCCAAGTGTACCCCAGCCTTGCGCCCGATTCTGCCCAGGAGAAGGTCCAAGCCCGCTGTGATCCTAGGCAGGATATGCAGCTAGAAGATGTGTAATAATATTTCAGACTGTTTTTAAACCACTGAGGGAATGTACCTCTCTGTACGTCACTGACACACTGAAAGATGCAAAGGCCATAGAGCAGAACATAATCTTGGTGGAACCTATAAATACGGCACTGTTTCCCTACAGCCTAACGTCGCCGATAGAGGTACGCAGAACTCAGGGAGTACTCAATATGCAGCAGATGTTTACTCTCACATGGAAGCGGTGCATGAGGCCCTCGAAGATACTGAGTATCTTCCTCCTGTCAAAATATACAACGCTGAGCAGAGCAGAATTCTCTATCGTGCAGACAGCAGCGTCCACAACCCTTGGGTGGGGGGGGGGGGTCAAAGCTGGGGGAGGCAGGAGTCACTATAAGCCATCGGCAGTCTGTTAAATGAACCTATTAATAAAGTTTTCCTATACATTCCATTCTGGCACACCTGCTTTCTCTGGTTTCTGCGGCGAACCACAATGGACATGCTGACCTGCCTTAAACAGCAACTTCAGCAGAAAGTGGAGCACCAAAGAACACACAGAAAACTCAGAATGGAAGACACTTCCATCAACACTTCTTAGTCATTTCCGCTAATAAGTAAGGCCTCCACCTTTTATATCTAGCGGTCTACGTGGATACCAACTAATGCAGCTTAAGTATGTTACTAAAGAGTATTAAAGAGTATAGTTACTGGGCAAGCAGGCAGCAGGGAATAAACAGATACTTACATAGACAAGCCACAGTTTAAGCTTTTAGCATTTAGAGCTATTTAGACCCATTGTTTGGATAATGTTGTGTACGTTATCCTGCAATACCAGAGAATTTCTGGCCGGCAGAGAATTTGTTTCTTCGTCCCCGACCCGTTATGCTCTGACACGCTGCTTACCAGGTAGAAATGGGATGATGCGCTTTTTTGGGTCTTTTTGCCCAGCCTCAACGGGAAACTTGTCCAGAATCTGCATCTGCAACAGACACAAACAGAGATCAAGGCCATGCGAAGCAGATCACACTTTCTGCTGAATCCAAACACCGAGTCTTAGAGATTGAAGACCCAAAACAAAAGTTGTTTTTTTTCAGTGGAAAAACTATAAATCCAGGATTAATTCTAAGAAATAACGTGGATAACCTTTAGGTGATCTTTACTACCACATGGGTTGTGTTTTGATACACAGAAGTTACTGAAATTGTCTTCTTTAGAAATGATTAAAAGTGTCAAAAACCAGCTCCTCTTAAAAGAAGCATCACAAAGTATTTGAGGTCATTTTGTTTCTACTCTCATAAAATAACTTGTAAGTTACTATTGATGTGTGTAATTAACAGCATGGAGGCTTTTTACTCTCCGTACTTTGTGTGAGCAAAGGAAAGCAAACGCGGCCGGGCCCGAAAACCTGAAATGCTTCTTCGCTCCAGATGTGTTGTGCAAACGTAAAATCGCTGAGGGCAGCGCGTCGCGGCCCACACATCTGGCCGGGCGCGCCAGACTTCAGCAAAGGAACAAAGTGAACAAACAGCACCAGGCTGCTGGGAGCCAGTGAGTGAGGCCCGTTTTGTCTGGGTCAGCGTGCGAGTGCGACGGCTCCACGCTCGACCTCTTCCCATTGGCTTTCTTGTGGGCACCTCTAGTTTTGCTGGGTTTCCCGCATTCTGCTGTCGTTGCTAAAACTAAAAGCTGCCGTCCATGCGCGGTTTTGGCCTTCAGGGAGACCGTACGGATTTAATTGGAACGGCTTCCCCTATCGGCCGCACTAGCTTGTGCTTGGCGTGGGTAAGAAGGAAATGCTCTGCAAAGACTGCACTTATGGTCAACATGCTAACAAAACACTTTTATTCCACTGGATACGGCCAAATCTTTCACCCGATGCCGCACTTAGGATCCTTCAGATGCTGAGCTACACAGGAGGGAACTTTAGGTTCAAAAACACACTTCTCTTGTGTCTCCATCCTCTGTCATCATTAATGTCGATTGTAAGAGAAAACGCAATCTGTGCAACCAGCACTGTCTTTCGAACTTGAAGATGTCTGCCATTTTAAAGTAAAAATAAACGTTAAATAATGATGAAAATGAGATTTGAAAAGCTAATACTTCTCTTGTCTATCTGTATAAATATATTCCTTTTTGTTATGCTAACATTATTAGAAAGCCAGGGATTTAAAATGAGAAAAATTCATCCAGTAAATGAAAGTAAATCTTTTCTGTACTTCCTCTTCAGGATATGGATAAAGAAAAGATAAATGCACAAGTTGTAAAGTAAAACTGCAATTTATAACGTTCCATATTGTGTTTCTTCTCAGTGAAGAGTGATTGGTTCCTGCCTTTGGTGAAAGCGACTGTCCGAAACCATGTGAGTTTTGGTCTTTAAGGGACGGTAATGGCTTCGCTCAGGCTGGCTGTCTTCACTCAGCACCGCGGACAGATTCTTGGCAGATGGCGTGCTCATTTCGGACCACGCTTTGCTCTCCCGGAGGGGACCCTGGAGCGGCTCCCACAGGAGCAGGTGGAGCATCGCAGGAGGGGGGGAGCCCAGCACGGCAAGTGAACAGGTGGCTGTCGAACTCCCCAGAAGGATATATGCAAAGCCCCCCCCCCCCCCCCATCGAAAATGAGGCCAGCCCTCACCTCCCACAGACTCAGCGGCTAATGCTATGTAGAAGAACAACCTTCTACCAAGGGTTCGGGAAGAGCAATCCCTCAGTGATCTACAAAACTGACGGTAGGTTTTCCACCAAGTAATATAATGACCAATAACTGTTCCTGGTGTCCTGAATCACCTTAGCTTTGTATCTGCCTAAAGCAAAACAACATATGGCTTTGAAGGTGCACACTTAAGACTTTACACCATCACTAGCACCTCACAAAGTCAATCAGCAAGGAGCATGACAAGAAAAAGTTGAGACATACCCCATAAATTAGGAGTTCCCAACCCCAGTTCTGCATGCAGACACCAGACCAAGACCAGTACTCAGAAACCTGGGAACCCCTATTATAAATAACCCACAATAAACCTGCAGTATCATGTAACTGGGAACTTCACTTATTTACATTTAGCCAACTTATCTAGGACTGAAGTCAGATAAATAGAAATACTCAAATTATGTTGCAGAGAATATTACTGTTCGACGATAACAGTACTACTGGATTTTCCAACAAGAGGAGGGAGAACAGAGTAACATTTGACTTTTGTATAAATCATAATTTTTTCCATTATATCTCTTTGACTAGTACTTACAGAAGTACACTGACATGGTTACATTGTTATTTAGGAAAGGTGTACCCATGGATGGCTTAAGAATTGTTTATTGCTTAATAAAAAGATAGTTAAAGAGATATAACTTTATAATTTAATCGATACTTTATTGATCCCTGTGGGGAAATTCTCTTAATGCTTTCCCACA
This sequence comes from Stomatorhinus walkeri, assembly GCA_026784285.1. Classification (NCBI taxonomy): domain Eukaryota; kingdom Metazoa; phylum Chordata; class Actinopteri; order Osteoglossiformes; family Mormyridae; genus Stomatorhinus; species Stomatorhinus walkeri. The sequence goes on along the minus strand of JAODUD010000041.1, from coordinate 6,297,219 downwards.
ACTTGATCTCTGAAGGTGAGAGCAAGCTGGCCCTTTCAATGACCAATTAATGAATCTATATGAATTCATTTACCCATTGAAAAAATGCAATATTTCTAATTAATTTAATATTTTAAATATACATCCATGCCTGACAAGAAACCTCTTTTAAAATGCCCAGCTTCCTGGAGAAAAGTCCAACCCTTTAGAGCCTGTCATGTACAATATACCTCACTTCCTGTTAAATGTCATGTGACCATTCCAGTCACACTGCAGCTATTGTGCTAGGAGCCCCGGGGGGAGAGAGGTACAGCGAACGCAGGAAGTGATAATACATCACTACCGGGGGGGGGGGGGGGGGGGGGGGGGGGGGGGGGGGGGGGGGGGGGGGGGGGGGGGGGG